>JAJMVL010000130.1:0-100357 GCA_023082095.1 Dothiorella sarmentorum
CCCCCCCCCCCCCCCCCCCCCCCCCCCCCCCCCCCCCCCCCCCCCCCCCCCCCCCCCCCCCCCGGGAGAGGAATAAGGCGGTTAAGTGGTTATGGAGGAGGTATAGACTTGTAGGGTTAGGAGGTGCGGAGGTAGGAAGGGTGCGTGTTAGGTTTAAGAGGGAAGAAGGAGAGGTTTAAGGTGAAGGCTGGTGGTAAGAACTTTGCGTGTGGTGGATATTTACGCCTAGTGAATGCGTGTTTAGCTTTGTCTTCCTTCGGTACTTAGATGCCTACGACTTTGATGAGAAATATACTATTTCATCACCTTTAATATGGCGGGAGAACTGGATGTCGGCGAGTCCTTCGGCGACCTATAATTATACTGGCACACCTAAAGCGACTTGTCGTTATAAGTCTGCACTTATATGCCCGTCGCCCATAGACCTATCCTCTCTTCTATCGTACTTAAGCATCTCTGTAAGTAATAGATTACGTACCAAGGATGGTAGAAAAATGGACATCGGTGACGACTAGCAGCACGCCGATTTTATAACCTATATGTGCCGATATAACGATAAAAATAACATGATACAGGTGGAAGATAAAAATACGTAAGTTCTATAAGTAGCAACGACGAGGGACATGTGGAGAAGAGCAGCTAAGAAATGTAATGGCAAGTAAAAGGGAAAAGCGGAAGGATGTTGCTGAGAGGAGTAGCGCTATAAGGGCTCCGCCGCTGCTGATAGAGATAAAAGCGCTAAATAAGTTAATATTAAATAAATTAATGATCTTTAAAGATGAGTAGTTAGCATAAAGAATAAAGAGAGAGGGGGGATTTATATTAACATCTATCTATGCTAACTAGCGGCATCCTAAGGGGCATTTAGATAAGTAGAGTAGCCACCTTTTTACTAAATAAATAAATCCTTTACTTCCTGTCTTTCTACTTTCTTACACCACTTCCCATAATTACTTACTAGGTATTAAAGCCCTCTCTCTAGCACCTCCTGGCTAGAACTATAGTACCTTATTAATTTTATAAGGTCTTAAAATAGAAACTAGCCTTTCAGCCTAAGGAGGTTCTTAACCTTCTCTACCTTAGTTACAATTTCTAGGTAGATCCACCACGCCATTTGTAGGTAGTTAATAAAATGCCCTTGCACTTTTTCCACGCTGCACTTACAGGTTAATTCTACCTTATGCTTAAATCTTCTATGGTACTTGGTAAAGTCCCTATGGCCTAACCTCTTAGTAAGCAGCCTATATAGTAACTGCTATAAAAGTACCAGCTAGCGCGTCATGTGTTATTTTAGCCTACCGCTTGTAGGTCCTAGTGGGAAGGTGGCGTAGTAATTGGTCTAGAGCAGAAGTAACAGTGGCTAGTACCTCTCACATTATCTATTTTTCCTCTACTAGGCCCGTAAGTAATATTATTTCTCTTTGTTTCATTAAAACTCGTCCGCTAACGCGACCCCAAGCTGTTGTTGCCAGATTGCAGCGCAAGGAGTGCCAAATTGGAAAGGCTGAGATAGATACATAATTGGTGGGAGTTATCAAAGAGGGAAGCTGCTGTTGGTGTGTGGTATAAACCCTGTTCCCGAACTGACAAATCAGAAGTAAGCACGTGTAAAAGGTGGCTTACGCTGAATCGAGGTACAATAACGAGCTCGATTAACCATATCTCAGAGACTTCAAGCACTTATAATCTCGGCGTGCACTTTTGCGGTACGTCTATTGCGACTACAAAAATGTCGAACAGTCAGTCAACCAGCGAATTCCAGTACCGGGCCCTCGAATCCGACCGTCACATCAGGCTGGTCCATGTTTCAATTTCCGGAATGGGCTTCAATTTCGAGATCGAACATTTTCTGATGGACGAACAGCCCTTCGAGGCGCTATCCTACGTCTAGGGCGATGATTCGCGGCCCGAGAGGCTACAACTCACACAGGAAAAAAAATGGGAGTTTGGAGCACATACCATTGACGAAGAGCTTGGACGAAGCATTGACGGATTTGCCTCAACATCTAGAAACAGGATATCTTTGGATCGAACAGATCTGCATAAACCAAAGAGACCGCGGAGAGCAGCAAAAGCAAGTGTTGCTCATGAAGGAAATCTACACGGCGGCGAAGCGGGTCCTCGTCTGGCTTGGCGCTGTAGACGAGGGAGTGGAGCCACTCCTGAAATTCATGCGAGAAAACGACTGGGAAATTGAATCTGTATTTGGTTCTCCCGTGGCGATTGCTGGGTTGCTACAGTTCTTCGACCATCCTTGGTTTAGTAGAATCTGGGTTGTCCAAGAGAGCGCTCTCGCTCGCGAGATAAGGATAGTAAAAGGCGCATACCTTCTCGACTGGATGTCAAATAGCAATGCCTTTCGGCTCATGTTGGCAAAAATGCTGGGCCGGCCTAACTTAAGTTTCGCATACGCCTTCCACGGCACTTCCGTTCACCTGTGGAAGGAAGTAGCAGATGATTTGGGTTCGACTGACGCTGTTGAATGGAGCAATGGAGGATATCACTGGACTTCCACGTTTCCGACCTCACACGAAAAGAAGGAAGTCGAAAAAACAGCTTTGCAGTTCTGCCGCCTGTTGTGGACCGTCGGACGCAAGCTTCTAGCGAAGGACCCGCGGGATAAAGTGCTTGCGTATCTTGGCAGCTGGAAACCCCGCACTTTTACGGCGGAAGGTGTATACGACGTTACAGCAAGCGTAGTCTACACCAGGCTGGTCAGGTCCGTCATATACGAATGGAAGTCATTGGATCTCCTCGCATGCGGAAATGGTGTCAACCCAGTGCACGGCAAAGAATTCGTCAACATGCCGTCATGGGTCCCAGATTGGTCTGGACAAACGGTCACATTATTTCCAGTCTTTGATAGGTTTGGTGTGGAACTGTGCTGGGACGCCTCCAGAGGACGACAACACGAACCATACCTTCCAGGTAGCGAGCTGCCCGGGAATCTCAAGACTCTAGGAAAACCCCTTTTCTTACTCGGGAGCATTTCGAGCTACACCATTCCCCCAACTACCGGTACGTCAGAACACCAAGTGCTCCTGGACTTCAACAGTGAGTTGGTCAGCCACCTACGCCAGGATGTCAACTTCCAACACCTAGATTTCGACCTACTTCTCGAGACCATTTGCCGAGCATCAAACTGTGGCGAAGAGTTGGGCTACAATACATCTATGATTGCGGAAGCTCTTCATTCGACTTCCAGGAAACATGGCCGAGATTATGGCAGGTATTCTTCTTGGAGTATGGCAGTTGCCAGCTTGGGTGGCCGGTCTTTCATGAAGACTGAATGCGGGAAAATTGGCATAGTGCCACAGCAAGCGGTACCTGGAGATCTTGTAACAGTCTTACACGGGTGTAGAGTTCCGATTGTACTGAGGAAGATTGAAAACACGTTCAAGTATCAGCTTGTGGGCGATTGCTACATCGATGGCATCATGTTCGGTGAAGCTGTTAACTGGAAGGAGGATGAGGCTGATAGGTTCGTCTTGGTTTAAGGAGTTCCAAGGCCATTCCCCATTGTTTTATATTTTCAGTCTGGGTCAAATAAGCACAGTCAACTTATTTAGGCTACTGGAACAGTGAACTGTGTCGAGTCTTCCCCACGAACCCACTCGCAAGCTTGACCGGACAGACCTTTAAGATAGTCCACTTGTCTGCCACTAAGACGTACCAGGTATAAACAATTAATCAAGCCACCAATCAAATGGGTTGTTGCCGTTGTAGCCTCAGTAGGCGGCGCGCATGACGGCGATAATCCTTCGGAGTAGTATCCACCTTCCGAAACCCCAAACACCAGACCTAATGTTACTGCTGAGGCTTACCAACCCCAAAACGGCTACAAATCGAAAATTGGGCCGAACGACTGATTCAAAGCCATCCTGTTGAAGGGCACCTATGACTGTCTTCAACATTACTCTGCGGCGAAACCTCACTCAATACAAAAGAGGAATAGCGTTTTCGCATCGGCATCTTGTGGACAAACGTTCGTTCGAAAGTCCTAGAAGGCAGCTACGACTGGTGAAGTATTCTCAGGCCCACATTTAATGTTCCGTTCGGTTTCATCATTACTACTACTGACATGATGGGCTACAAGCCATCCTCAGGCCCAACGCAGAAGGCGTTAGCAGCTTGCATCCTGGCGAGCGTAATATGCTCCTTTACGGATATGTCAATCCTCGTGCGGTAACCTGCCGTGGTGTGGGCCGACATCAGCTCGGGAGATGGCATCCGAGGCGTCGGAGTCGGCCAAGGAGACGATCGAGTCCAGGGGAAGTGGTTTTCGGAGGAGACTGTGGTGTGGACAGTGATGACAGAATGGGTGTGGTACTGTGGAGCAGTGGAGCAGTGAACAAATAGTGAATCCGGGTGGCCATGGCGGTGTGGTGGATACGAGCATGCCTCTGAACGGGGTGAACGTGAAAAATCGCGCGTATGGATACTGGGCTGAGTTTAGAATGCGTGCGCTGTTAATAGGGGAGAAAGGTGAGAATATTACGTGGGTACGAAATGCAGAGGCGTGGCAGAGGGCGTATGTGGGGATTAGTTGGAGGAAAGCATTGGGTGCGAGCTGTATGGAGCAGCAGAAAGGAGCAGAGCGGGTACATGGAAAGTTAATGTGGAGCAAAATCTGGCAGTACCTACTCTATTCCCCTCTTGTGCACAACGATGCGAAGGTCGAGTCAGGCGATGAGAACGACAAAAAGCGCTTGTTTCCTTCCGCGCACAAGCACTAGACCGTCTTCGGTCGACTACTACTCTAGATCCCTGGGAACTGTTAAGGATGCCGTAATCTGGGCGCAAGGCTGAGCCATATCATGTCGACGTCTTCCTATCCTGCGTCATCGGTCCTATGAATAGTATCAGTTAGGCCGCTATCTCCCTACTAAGATTCGTTCAAAGTTACACGTTGGCTATTTATGTAGGTGGAGGAGGCGGGGTACCGCACATGGCTGAGAAGTGGCGTGGAACCACGCACAGCTTGAACAGTGGTACTGCATGGCTTACCAAAGGGCTGTGCTAAGGCACCATACTGATAAGGAAAGGCGCCGTGCGGCCGAGGAATTTCGGTGTTACCGTATTATTATCTTATAGCTTCTCATGTCCACCTTATACCATGTCACGAAAATATTATCTTCACCTAAAGAAGACGATTCTTACAAGCGAAGACTTTTCCTTTCATCGTTTTTCCATGTCGGAATCCGACGCGACGGGAACATCAATGGCTACCGAACCGTGTCTACACAGGACGGAAGCAGCAGCCACTCGTTGTGCGGACGCCCCACTCCTCTTCTCCACACAGCGTAGACCCCGAGTGCTCTTGCCATTTTTTCGACACAACTTCATGAGTACTATTGCTTGTTTTGCTGGCATGGCTCTCACTATGTTCGTTTTTGTCACCACGTGGTGGCTCAGCAAGCAAACCTACGACTGTCCGGATTGGGCTATTGACTGCACGGTCACGAAGTCTGTTTTACTGATGAAGGCTCATTCAGGTATACTCCAAGGTGCTCTTACGACGGCTTATGGCATTGGATTGGCGGCACTGCTTTATCCCGTCTATACACTGGCTGAAGCTGCTGTGTGGCCCATCCTTCACCAGCAAACTTGCACCCTGGCGCAGCTTGACACCTACCTAAAGGCGACTCGTGGCTCTCTGATATCACAACCTATTGCATTACTGGCTGCACGCAGCTGGAATGCTGCTGCTGTGCTCTCCTGCGTCTTCGTGTCCGCGGCGTTTTACCCCTTCGGCGCGACCATTGTCGGTTACACATGGAGCCTACAGAACGTCACGGTCACGAATATAGCAAGCAAGATTACTGTCGGCGCTGGGCTCGGACTCGAATTCAACCAGGCCTTTCCTGGGCCTCCCCCACTTCCAGGTGCGGTCGCTGGCGCTTTTTATCTCATGTCATCCTGGGGAAACAACTACTCTACGGAACCGCTTCCAGAGTATCGCGATTATATCGTGGACCGCAGATCGCTCGCCCGCATCGGAAACATGTCAGCGTTGGCCGTAAAAATCCACAAGACGATAGACTGCACGCCTCGTTCCCTCGAGCTCAGCGAGGGACATAGAGGAATGATCACGGCAGCAACGAACTTTCCCAACCCCAACTCCTCCGTTCACCTTAGGACCCAACCATTCCTTACTAAATGGGTTGACGAAGTCAAGGTTTTGAATCATAACCGGAGTGTTTCGACCGTTGTCTTTGCTGCTGTGAACGGCAAAATTGAGGGGGGGGAGAAAACCGATTCGACAAACATCAAAAGCATGAAGGCCTACACGAATGGCGTCTCTGCCATTGCATGCAACATCGACGTCGAGCTTCGGGACAGCGTCATCACTATCGGCGAAAGCACAACAGAACGGGGGAATCTTTCGACCGTGTCGTCATTGCGAGGGCCCGGCCACAAAAAAGACCGTCACGTCGAAGCACTGGCAACATGGCTTGGATCGGCGACGACCGTATTCGGCATCAACGTCAACGGCGCGCAGCCTGTGTACGGGAAAGGCGCTAATGGCATGGCCATCTGGACATCGAGTGCCATCAACAGCACCGGGGACAACTGGACCCTTGCAGAGATTGAAGATTTCATCAACGTCAGCACAGGAGCCGTGGCCATGCGCCTGCCAGGGTTCGTCCAGGGCGCCGACCCAGCGACCATCTTCTCGCAGTATTCTTCGCTGCAGCTCGACCACTCCCGATCGTACATCTTGATTCTTCCCGTCGCCACCATCCTCGCCATGACGCTGGTCCTGGCGTGGCGCAACGCCGCCATGCACAGCCGCATGCGCATTCCAGCCATGCGTCTTGCCACCGTCAGCGATATCCTGAAGAGCTCACAAACTACCGATATTCGGCTCGCAGCCGGCGTGGATGCTTTGGATCCTACGATGCCGTCGAAGCTTGGTGCGATGGAGGTGCGGTATGGTCTGTGCCCTGGGGATGTAGTTGGTCTGGGGAAACCTGCTGCGGTGTCGCTGTTCGACGGGAAATGTATTTGAACGAATAATTTTGTGTATTGATACATGAGTAGCTCATTAAGCATGCCTTCTTTGAATCTCCTGCTACCATCCCCAACGCGTCGATGAAGCCCGTAATCCTGATGCATTTTCTCGTGCAGTTGTTGTAGTACTCGAAAGTTTTCCGTTCGGCATGTGCGAAAAATTTGGCACTTCGATATATAGCTCCCAACAGCCAGTGGCGAGCGAGCAGGTGGAAGCCCTTCGCCGCATTGCGGGGATGCATACCGCCGAGGACATCTCCAAGTACGCATAACGTGATGGTAAAACAGTCGGACTTCTGATGTATGTGAAAATGCCGGAACAGCGGACAAAGGAAGCGCATGCTTAAGCGCCACGCACCGTTGCAGCAAGGTCTCGATGCTTCCGCCGCACAGCACTACACACGCATAAGTATTTCTTGCGCGCCCCAGTGAACCACGGCGCGAAGACAATGGCAGCCAGCGCACCCGCCATGCCCCGACCTGCCTGTAGGTGAGCTTGCAATAAGCTTCGGCGGGAGTGTAAAGCCACTCACTAGAACCCTCAGCGCTGCAGCTCGACCAAAAGGGTAAGGCGCGGAGAACCGCCAACCTCAAACGTGTGGCCAAGACAAATGCCAAGACCTCACCCACCACCAGCCCAAGGGCACTTCAGTACGCCTGCCGCGGCCAAGAAACACGCTCGAGCTCTTAGCGCCAGGGACAAAAATGGGGCGAACTCAGAGCTCCAGCAGCGATCATGGTAGCAAACAGCAGCCGCGGCGCAAACAGCCAGAAGCCCAGCTACGCCCACGCCCCACTCGTACTTGGAAGAAGACAGCAGCGTGACGAGCCCGGCCAACCTCCATCCACAAACTCGTTCTTCTTTCGATATCAGCGCCTTGTTCGTCTCCAGCATTATCGCTCTTGGGTGGCCTGTTGGTTGGCTTCTAGGCGACTTCGTTCGCTATAATTAGTTTCTAAAATAGCATCGGGCGTTCTAGGTACATCACCTAAGACTCTCGGCGGCGAAGTACTAGAACTCCGTTTTACTTAAACCTTAAATAGTTTAGTTATCTGTTAGATTTGGTGATGCTTGCTAAATAAGTAGTGGATTAGCATAAGAAGCGAGAGGGAGGGTCGCCTAGGGCGAGCCTTATTGACGTCTCTGCTGACTAAGAGCTATTATATACGTGATCCGACATTATTTTATAGGCCGGCGGAGGCGGAGGTCTAACTACACTAGTATTAGTACTTATATAGAATTTGTCCCAGTCTATAAGAACTGTACCCTTACTACTAAACATAGAGGTTAGGTTAAGTAAGGGCTTCTAGAAATTACGAAGTAAAAGCTTCTCTATAGACTTAAAGCCCTTATATATATAGTTACTAAACTTTATATAGATAGTAAAAGTATAGGCCTAAGACAGTGACTTTAGCCCTAGTAACAAGTCCTGCGATGTTAAGTATACAACTTAACCTTTGCCTTTATATTGGGCCGTATAATATAGCTAAGTTCGGTGAGGAAGAAGGATGCGCAGATAAGATAGCTAGTAGTAGAGAGCCTTACTTTACTACGGTGGATGGCGGTAGAGTTAAGGCCCAGCAAATGGGGCAGCTTAACGCGGGCTATATTCCCGAATCCCCAAGTCTCGCAGCCAAGTTCAAGCTTCACCGTCATCCAATTGCCTAGTGTCTGTTCCTCCGCACCAGCTATGTCGTTTGTTTGGCAGGTCTTGCAGCTCACCGAAAATGGGGAAAGAAAGTTGTAAGCCTCTCCGGAGCGGCCATTTCTATAACCACGTTCTTCACGCCCTGCACACGCCCTGTAGACTTAATAGCTCTCAGTCATGTCTATGAGAGTCCCCTTCAAATTTAGCGCTTACTCTCCCCTACACTCGGCCATCGGGCTGACGTCAGCGCCCCGCATCAGCATCACCGAACCCTTGTTCTTTGCAGACGAATCAACGGCAAGAGGCGGATTTAGCAAAGGTAAGCTTGCTAAATTCCGTTGATGAGGGGCACCTCCCCACACATAAAAGGGCGGCAGCACCGCGCATTCCAAATCATCATTTTCAATTTCGGCTCTCCTGAGTTTTGGAGACCCTCACCATGGCTCGCTCTACGCTGCTTGAGAACGGAACAGTAATTTCCTTCAACGATGCCACCCAATCGCTGGAGATCCTGCGCAACCATTCAGTGCTTGTAACTGGGGACAAGATAGCCGCCATATTCGTCTCCAGCTCCCCTGGCTTGATTAACATCCCACCCGACACGGATAGAGTGGACACAACCAACAAGATCATCTCTCCCGGCTTTGTTGACACGCACCGCCACGGCTGGCAGACGGCCTTTAGAACTCTTGCACCAAACACGACGCTCGCCGAGTATTTCTTCCGCTACGGCCAGTACACCCAAGCCAAGACCGTCTTCACCCCCAAGGACATCTACTACGGCCAACTCGCCGGCATATACGAAGCTCTTAACGCTGGCGTTACATCCATCCTCGACCACGCCCACGGCACCTTCTCCCCCGAAGCCTCGGCCGCTTCCCTCGAAGCCTCCATCGATAGCGGAGTCCGGATGTGGTGGTGCTACGGCTTCAGCGCCTTCGACTCCGCATCCACCGCCGACTTCCGCGCCCAAAGCCAGAACCCGAAACTGGGAGGCCTCGTGCAGTACGGCATGGGCTACGACAACTGGCAGACGGCGAAGCCAGACGAGATCCAAGCCGTCATCAAGCTCGCGCAGTAAGCTCCCCCCGCCCCCATTCACCTCAACCCTCCGTCCTCACCCTTTACGTTCCGCCACCAGCGACACGAACGTATCCGCCTTCACGACGCACTCCCTGGGCGGGCCGTGGCACTTCAACAACGGCCCCACAACCCTCTCCTCTCACGGCTTCCTCGCCAACTCGCCCTTCCCCGTCGTCATTAGCCACGCCTCGTTCCTGTCCCCCTCCGACGCGGCGCTCCTCCGCGAGCATAACCACTATGTTTCCATCACGCCCGAGTCCGAGATGCACTACGGCCACGACCACCCCGCCACGCCGCACGTGATGGACCAAGCGGCGCTGGGGGTCGATACACATTTTACGTTTTCAAGCGATATTGTTACGCAGGCGCGGTTGTGGCTGCAGACGGTGCGGAGGGGCGCCTATCGGCGCGCGCTGGAGGGGTGGCGCATCCCGGCGACGAACCCGATGAGCGTGAATCAGGCGTTTTTGCTGGCAACGAGGAATGGCGGGCTGGCACTTAGGCGGGAGGATATTGGGGTGGTGAAGGTGGGGGCGGTGGCGGATTTGGTGGTGTTTGATGGGGGGAGTCCGAATATGCTGGGGTGGGCGGATCCGGTGGCGGCGATTATCCTGCACTCGAACGTGGGGGATGTAAGGGACGTTATGGTGGGTGGGGAGTGGAGGAAGAGGGAGGGGTGGCTGGTAACAAAGCAGGATAGGGCGGTGGTGGAGGAGAAGTTTCTAGCGTCGGCGAGGCGCATTCAGGACATCTGGAAAGAGACGCCGCTGCCGGTGCTGGAGGGCGAGTGGAAGCCTGGTGTCGGGTTTGGGAAGACGGAGGAGCAGAATGTGGTGAGGGGTGAGGGGACCGGGTACTGAGGGCCGGTGCAGACGTTTGTGCAGCAGTGGGGTACCTCAAGTCCCCTAAGAACTGGTCGCTCATTTGTCTTTATCGCTTACTAAAGCCATCAGCATGTGCGCAATCAATGCAACAAAACTGCTTTATTTTGTCGGCATTTCCCAGCTATGACCATCGCGTCGCACGTGTCGAGAGCGGCGGTGGCAAAGTAAAGGCCTTGTCCCCCAGGAGCCCGCCATCTTCTCACGACAGAATATGTGTTATAATCAACAGCTCCGTTACAGTACGACAGTAGTGGGCGTCCCGCTTCACTATGTAACCTGCAGTATCAAACAACACATTCCAACAACCGAGCCACACGACAGGATGATGTAGAACCTGTTCTAACCGGACGTACCGCTTATGTTACAACTTGCAAGCTACGCTGGTGATATGAGTATCAACTTCCATACCGCTAGAGACAAATGCGGTCCTCTCAGACTTCCAGATTACAGTTTCGCTTTGTACCATCGATAGCGTTGACTTGACAATTGACTGGCTAAAATGAATTTAGAGCCATTGAGTTCGTGCTAAAATCCATTGTGGTTAGCTATCGGGCGGTGTCCATGGTTTACTCTCCTATAACACGAGTCCATCCAGCGCACACTGTCGCTGGTACGACAGAGTAGTATAAACAGGTCATATGTTGTGAGCCTAACGTAGGAATTTCAGTGCTTTTGCTCAGCATAGTCTGCCGGAAGGGAAAAATCTGCATGGTACTCGTAACCACTCAGCAAACCGGCTAAGCCTACAACAGCGTACAAACTTTCAGGCCTACGCTTGAAGACTATGCCGAGCCTGCAAGTAGGGCTGTTCAATCCAGAGAAAATAATGTCGCCAGGATGTACGTGAGAGTGCATCACATCGCGCGGCTTGGACACGAACCTGATGTGGTTGCAATTCCTGTAAATCCTGTTTCCAACATCTTCGTAGAGCTTAATCCTAGATTGGCTGTTCTCCGGAGCCACAGGGTAGCATTGTCTTCCCAACAAGTGAGAGCGTTCCATATTACCCTGCCATTTAGGATCCCTTGTCCGCGTCTAGGACTCGTCCACGACGGCTACTGCAAGCGGAATACCGTCCAGTACTTTAACGTTGGATTTGGTTTTGAGGACTCGTTTAGTCTCATCACAGCGCAGACTGGCTCATCTACTCACGGTCATCGACAGTAAGCTCGAGTACCTCAACAGGTAGTGGTGCGAACCACAGAGCGGTTAGTCTGTCATTGTAAATTGGCAAGAGACGCACAGCAAGCTCTGCCTTCGAGAAAGAATAATCGACCCTGGGTGGCGGTTTGCCATGCCAATCAACAAAAGCCATTATGCCGTAGAAGTGATCTCTAGCATCAGCGCAGCGCGCGCATCAAAAAATCGCGAAAACTCCGTCCAAGGATAGTCGTTTCCGGTCTAGCTCTTTCGCTATTCCGAAACTGGGACTGTATACTAGCAGCGGCTGATGTTAGAATGCCATGGTAGGTGGTGTCAATCTAATTTGCTCTAAAGACGCTCCTGGTGGGTATTTTTATAAGCAGGCGAAGTAGGATCTTGAATGGTAATGTTGGGGTGCGTCAGGCTGAATTGGCTGGTCTTAATAGTTGTGTTTACAACGACCGTAAATGAGTTCGCGTTTTCCACAGCTTTGATTGGATCGCAGAACACAAACTTGCTTATCCGCCAACAGCTCTCTGGCTTCTAGGTGTGAAAATCTGACACGCAATTGCGCCCGCCAAGCCTTAGCGTTGCGCTCCAGCCTCCATACACACCTGAATAGACGCGCGCACTAGGCATCCGAAATATGTAGCCAGCTGACCAGGGCCTAACAGGCAGACGCCTGCATCTTAAGATATTCGCGGACGAAACAACAGCGTCTACAGAGATGGGCACCTAGTTCGATCGATGCGTCTCTCAGCGGTTCCGCGCCATTGGGCGGGGTGCTTGTTGGTTATCATGGCCGGCTATTACGTCTGATTGAGCCCATGTGACTCTGACGACAGAAGCTTGCACGGGTGAGACAGTCCCTACATAATGTTTGGCGCTCCGTTCTGTTCCCCTTTCCAGCTACAGAACGCCCACACGCCGCAGTCACCCGGAAATAGTTCCCACGGTATCGAAGCATGGAATTTGAGGGCACGACTGTAGACTAGAAGTAAGCGCACACGAAATAGTGAGGCCAAACGTAAAAGGGCGGATGTTTCATAAAACATCAAGACCAGTACGAGGTACAAATGATTCCAGCCCGCTTCAACCGCGCTCTCCCACTCCCTACTCCCCACCAACTCCCTCTCCTCCTCCTCCTTCCCCTCCTCTAGCCTTCTCACGACCCCACAATCCTTGGGGCCCGGCCTCATCCCCTCAGCCCATACTTCGCAGCCACGGCCCTCGCCACACTCACAACAACACTCGGCCAAAACGCCCACCCCCAAAAAAGCCACTGCACGACAGCTCCATAAACTCAACCCAGCACCGCTGCCGCGCACGCAACAATCACAACCATCTCCCCCAGAGGTTAATAGTAGGAAATCCATAGCGGAAGCAGCAATGACGTAACCCTCCCGAGGCCCAACGAGCTGTTCGTGGCCTAGCCTCGACTTCTGTGGCTCTGGACGGACGTTGGCGCCGGTGAATCAAGGACTGAAACAATTGCGAGGCAGATCCGGGTCGCGCATGGAGCCGTTTCAAAGCGAAGACAAAGTCTCATCTAGTTATCTCGGCAGGCTTCGATTGCCCAGCGCAGTTTCCCAATTTCAGGCAACGTGTCCGACGGGGTACAGAAACAGACTGGGCAGCCAGACATCCAATAGGATTTTGCTCCGTGGATACGACGTGTGGCAAAATATCTGGTCTCACACCTATAAGAACTGAGAATGGATAATAGCCGATGAACACTCCATTAGATGTTTTGCCGGAAGGTGTGGTAAGGTCCACCTTTGCCTATTACTATTAAGCAATCCGTCGCAAATTAAATATCGCGTTACATGAGGTAGCATGGCCTCCAGAACGTGTGACCACGACGCAGTACATAGCCGCCTTTTTCGCCTCCAACTAATGAGGCTGCAGATGAGGTGAGTGGAAAACATGCAGAGCGTTTTAAGACGCTAAAGCGCGGCTAGGAAAGCACGGCGATGGAGTAAAGCACTGGAATTAATGCTGGTTACTGACTTATATACGTAAAGTAAAAAGGGAAGCATACTACTAAAACATAATAACCAAAAATTCTTGACCAGAACTTTAGAGACTACAGTTAGTACTATTTTATAGCTTTAAATATTACTACGAGTAATTCGACCGCTAGCACGCGGTAGAAGAGATTAGGGACAATGAGCGGTACAGAAAACCTGTGGCTTTAAGAAATCCGAAAACCTGCCAAGCGAGCCTCCATTTTCTTTTCAAGCTTCATTTTTTTTTTTTTTTTTTTTTGCGTAGGCCTTACTTTTCTACACTTCCTACTTTTTTGCCACCATCACTTATCTGCCGATTTCACTATCCTACACAACACTCATTTTCCTTCTACCAAATTCTTGCCCGTAATTGTGCCTAGGGCTTCGCTGATTCATTCCTGGACACGATTAGATGCTCGACTTGACCGATTTTTCTAACTTCCCCCACGCCGGCCACTATCTCCCACGCACGCTATCTCACATTCTACTATGATTGCGAAGCTCGCAAGGGACAACACTGTCGTGTTAGCATAACGTAAATTTATGGCGTCTTGTAGTGTTACACTCGCTGTATCACAACAGTAAAGCGTAGTGACTAGCTTCAGCCCCTTGCCGCCGCAACTTTCCTGAGAGACGATTTTATCGCCACTGCGATAAGCTCCATGCCGTGAAACCTACAGCTTGTCTCCTCCAGAGCGGCGGACCCGCCATATGTGGGTCTATAATCCCTTTGACCGGCCGCATGCCAGCTCGCGTCCCACCCGCTGGCAGATGAGGGATTTGAAAAGCCCCTGCCCACAGGTAAATAGATCATTGGTCGCCTTTGTATCCAATCAAACAGAATGCTACATTCCTCAACAGATCACTAAGTATTGCCAAGCCGAGCTGCGCCGCTCGCCATATCTCCTCAAAGGGAAAAAAGAAAGAAAGAAAAACACGACAAACGGTGGGCACGTACATATAACGAACCACCTTAACTACTACTTTTAACTATACCTACTAACTTCATCTACAAGCCACCATGCGACCACCGCAACCCAGCGTAGCCTGCTGTGGAGTTCTCATCGCGCTTCACGGCCTCGCGACCGCGGGTCTCTGCGCATACGGCACCTGCCAAGCCGGCTGCTCGGCCGTCGTAATGGCGGGGTACATGTGGGGCGCAACGCTGGGCGTGACGGCGCCGGCGTTAGTTGTCGCGTGCAATGCGGCGTTCGGGACGTGCCAGGTGGCGTGAGCAGCGGTCCTGCTCGCGCCAACGCTGTGAGTGTGGTAGAAAAGGGATGGAGAGAGGGGAAAATTATTTGGGAGGACTGATTGCCCTTCTGCGAGGATGCGCGTCGGCCGTGTTATTGTCCTTTCGACGGATAACGTTACGGTCTTGTGGGAGTTATGCAATAGTTGCAAATGGAAAGCGGCTTTTGCGTTAAATTTGTAAACTCTCGCTGGTTATCCTAATATAGTCGAGCCGTTAAGCGTCTCCTCAGTCCTCCTGTCCCTCTGTAACGCTGTATAAAGCGACTAAGGGCTGCATCATAGCCTGGATTGGTTATTTTTACAGGCAGTACACAACGAAGTTCTTCTACGCCGCATCATATGCAGTATCTTAGCCAATATAGCTGCCAGAAAAACATCTACACTTTTAAGTTATGTTTTAGGTATGCTTTCTGCATTGATTGGTAGGAACTTGACGCTGTACAGAATGGAGGCGGGGGCGTTGGTGGAAAGCGAACGATGCTCGAGCATATTGGTGTGTTGGGGCCAATGTGTGCTGTCGTTTGATTATTGGGTATAGCTATACCTAGAACGTTAGCCGGAAGGGAAAAGATGTTGGGTGTCTATGTAAGGGGCAGGGCGGGGGGCTGTAGGTTTCCGAACAATGGCTGTGTATAGTTCCAGCTAGGTGGATGAGCTTCTGCAAGGTCAGTAATCCAGGGATAGTTTCTAGCTTTGCAGACCGATGATCCCGTGTCTAAGCCCTATATGTTTCACGGTGTGATAATTGCAGTAGATCTCGCTGAAAGGGCGGTGGCATGTGGTAATATCCTATTGAATGCTTGCTTACATGGAGGGTATTTGGGATCTTTAAGTTTCTATAATTTAAAAATATACCGTTAAATGGTACTCATTACTAAATGGTTTATAGAAGATTAGAAGAAATGAAAGTACGAAGAGCGCAGAAACAGTCTGGATCTAATCATCCATAACTTCTTGCGCCAACGAATTCTAGAGTATGTTCTGCTTGAAGACGTGAAAAGCGGGTTAAGTGTAAAAAACTCCATGTACTTGCTTGCGGTAAGTATAACAGGGCTAGGTGATCCCTTGTAGAGATGCGTATTTAATATTACGATTAATCGGCCGAAAATTAATGAACGAGTGTATTAATTGCTTGAATAGTTTTTTTCTATTCTAGATGGCTTGAGGTGGAGTCTAACACATCTTAGAACGAATGATAAAGCTAACAGATCTATCAAATAACACATGGCGAAAGTGGTTAAATTCATCTTCCATCAATTTTTACTAGACAGCGGAGATCCTCGGACGAGGCCAACGCAATTTATTGGTAAAGAGATAGGTCGCACAACGGGGTTTATGTCCTACCCAGAAGTAGAAATCGGCTGTAAGATAGTGCTAGATCTTTGCATAGGCGCTGGGTGGTTTCTTATATGCCGTGCTCTAGCGTCACGGCATAGCTACAATATTTGGGATCAGCGTCCCCACTCATCTTAGCGGCCACTGGCTACGTTTCCATTTTTTAGATCTTTAAATTAGGATCGCGTTCACCGGTATTACGACACTGTTCTCGGAAATAAAAAACTCCATCGTTCCAGACCATTACTTTAGTGCGAAGAGCTTCTCGCAGCGCCGCCCGCACGTCAGTAAGAACTTTAATTTAGTCGTCCGCCACGGTAAAGTGCTACGGATAACAGATACATCCTCAACAGCTAAATCATGCTGAGGTAGGAACGTCTCGCCTTAGCACAAATGAATTGTTCTTGCCTTGCACCGGATACAGCCTGTTAGGACACTAATCATGCTCTCCACAAACTAGAACAGTAAGGCAGTCCCATGTTGCTGTACAAACTCAGCTAACACATAAAGATCTAGCTGTTTAAGCAAGGGAAATACCACATTATACGGTCGTAATTCTATCTTGTGGCCACCAACATTTAACCGCAGAGAGCAGCTACTATGGGTGCCATTGAAGCCCGGAAGCGCGTTTAGATTCCCGCTACTTTCGGGTCCGGCAGAGAGAACGCCCCGTTAGGGTATAAAGTGGCGTTCATTCTAGGAGCATTTATGGACAGATTTATAGGACTGGGGAGTCAGTATAAAAAATTCAGCCTAAGGCTTTCCAAAGCTCTAACTTGAATGAGGCATATAGGAAGCTAGCGGGCTTGGAGATAGTCCGGACTTCTTAAAGTCACACCGAGCCTGGTCTATTGACATCCTTGATAATGCGCATGCGGAAGTAGAATTTGAGAAGTTATTAATCGAGGCACAGATTTATTTGTCTTTATTTCATTAATTTAATGGGCGAAATTCATAGTTCACTCCACATAGAGCTATACAGGAATGCACCTATTGTTACGGTCTTATTAGAACGTGTTGGATCTGACAATAGATCGATGAATGAGGTTAAATTGGCATGAGGAGTAGGAGGCAGGCCTACCCGGCTCCGGGTGTATATCCTCCTGCTTACTAAAAGCTACTTAACACGTGATATCCAACAGAATGCTTAGAGAAGAAAGTTACAGGTGAATATACAATTTTAGTACGACTTAAGTCAATACTGCACGCATTACTATACGATTAATAGAGCTCGCTCTAGCTGTTACGAGATCTACTATGTGGACCCACTGTGGTCGTTAGCATAATCAAGTTTGGCACGGAAATCCAGCGATGTTCCACCTTATTGGTTACTAGTTACCAGTTAAAGTAACGGAGGTCATACATGGGACTTTAGACCTCATCCAATCCTTTCAATAGAGCGCCATGCAAATGATATACTCCCTTGCTCTATACGTATGCTGTACACCTGAGACAGCCGTGACGTGTATGTACTACATAGACGAGCATACATTTGTGTTGCCGGCTAAGTCGCTTGTGTGGAACAATGCGAGCGAAATTTTTTTCCCGTCCAATACATGGAGGGAATGCCCAGGAGCCCTTCGTGGGGTATAATGCCTATTCGCTGACCCTTTTTTTTTTTTTTTTTTTTGCGTGGGTTGGTTGTGGAATGCTCATCATCTTGATCATGAACCCGAAATACTGGTAGTAGCGTTGTTATTCTCTAGGTCCGCCCCCAGTGTCGTCTTTCCATTTATATTAAAGAAATAGTTGTCGACTCGTCCAAATTCAACCCATCACTTCATATCTTCCTGCAAAACATCGCTGCATTATCGATAGCATCATGCCGGCAGCTGCGAACGATAAGATCGATCGATTTTTTAAGCTATATCCTGCCTTCCATTACGATCGTCGAAGGTCTTCTTGCGACGAGTACATAAATCTATGCCGCGTCCAAGGGTGGAGAAGAGACTCTCAGGGGAACTATTCACCAGAGCAGAAAGATGCCTGGAAGACTTTCCGGATTGCCGTTGTCGAGACTTTCAACGCGTGCTTTGGCGAGGATGCCAACGACAACGAGTCCTGGGGCCGGCTTTGCGTGCAGCTAGGTATCACACCTATACCACCGAAGTTAAAAGACCGTCGTCAGGTGCGTATTACCGTTTATCTTTGTGCAGTCTAATCGCTAACAGCTGGCGTAGATGGTCGTTAAGACACATGTCAACTTGGTCGATCTGCTCGATGGGTTTCGGACTCAGTCGTCGGTCCACCATTTTGCGTCAGAGGACGAGCTGAAGGACTACACCATCAAAAACCGGCGATATTTTCCAAAGGAAGATGCCTATGCAGGTGGGCTTCTTAAGTGGTTGTTGCGAGAAATCCACAATAAATACCAAGGAAATCGGGGACGGCCAAAGAGGGGCCGGAAGAGGTAGAGGGACATTATCCTTCTGTGAGGACTAGTCACTGTGTCTGTTCTTTTATGTTCAATCATTGACTGAGCAGCCAAATGCAGTCTTAACTTTTACATGAACCATTCGGGTACATTACGTGCTACATATTTAACATACTCTACTACATGACTACCGTTGAAATCGATCCTCTAACCCTGTGTAAAGAAGTTTGAACGGATGCTTTTGAGGACTCGCTGCGGCTCAGCCCCCGAGCACCTTGCCAGGAAACGAGCCGTTTTGCACCACTACTATAAGTCTAAAAAGAGCCTAGCGTTGACCACCTCGAGGAGGAATTCGTCGCGTAGGTGTCGATGCCTAAAAGATATCAATCTATTATTTCATTTCTTTCAAGTAAACCTTCGCTTCATATCCTTTATTTCAGGCCATGTTTCCTGAAGGAAAAAGGTCAAATCTTTGTCACCTATATGCTGGTCACAAGCACGCTGGGTACGGAATATTCTGTCGCAGGTCTCGCACTTGGGCCAATAATCGTAGCCGTTCATGTGGTTCTCGCAGTCATTTCGATACCAAAAGGAATCGGAACCGGACTCGCACTCACACCTGTTGGGCTACAGGGATAGGGACATGCTGGGAATGAAAGGTATATCGAGTGGCAGAGAGCTGTGTAGGCTATGCTCAAGGGCAGAAATGTGGGCGAGTTTGGAATTCTTTTCTGTATGAACTTAGCGTATTCTTTCTGCAAGGTAGATGTACAGGAGGGTTTCGGTAGCCGAGTATCTCAAAATGTCACCATTCAGGGCCCGTACTCGCGAGTTACTCGGGATTGCACTCCGCGTGGAACGTCTCCTCAACTGAAACTAGTGAGAAGTAGCTCAACCAGTTCCGCCGCTACGTCAATCTCGGATTCTGGCTGAAGGCTCCAAGCGTGGGACAGATGTCGTTGCAGGGTGTGTCCACATCTAGTTACGGTTTGGAAGAGATACAGAGCGTAGGTACTGACGGATGGGTACACGGTCTTCTCTAATGTCTACATGGTGACACCGCAATACTTAGCCTTTGACTTATCCTATGGTACGCTCCTTGCAGCACTAGCAACTCTCGAAACACTAGCTTAAATTATAACACAGCCATTCCCGTATCAAATCACGCCGATAAACCCGGACAAAAGGTTGCAAAAATGATTGATTCTGCGTGAAATTGGACAACTAATTATTACATATAACGACCGATCAAATAACTATAATAAGCTGTGCACGTTTCGCACGGGAACAGCCAAGTAATCTAGATACTCATCAGCAGCGTCTCAACCCTGTTGACAATAGCGATACATTAGCTAACATCCTCTAGAAGGTCTTAACCTTTATTATTTGTTAAAGCGCCTGCACTGCACTACATACTCGGCCTAACCATTATGATAGGCTTGATAAGCAATGCGCCATATTCTTTGTCTATCACACGAAATCAATACAAGGACTCATCCGCAGTACAGTAGTAACTTTAAGGTAAGGACCTCTATTAAAAGATATGGGGTACGCTCTTCTAAAATATGTGGGAGGTCTTGTTATAAAAACACCTATAAATGTCCGACCTAACATTAATTACTTTACCCTTCATGCTAATACTCGCCGTCCTTAACTACTCCTTTTATTAAGGAAATTAGACTACTATTACCATAGCCTCTAACAAACAAGTTGTCGACTTTCTTATCAATCACATTGTTTTTTATTAGCCTAAGGTGATAAAAGTCGATTTTCTACTTAGTGTTTTCTTGTTATTTTCTTATGTTGCACTAAATCTCTTACCTTAAACACGCCTCTTCTTTCCCCCTACTAGCACACCATAATCGCGCGATTAAGTCTATCATCCTAGTGCACATTATCTTAGAATTATATATATAATCTAGGCCACTGCCCTCTTTTTAAATGCCATCAGCTTGCACCCTAATTTTCGCGACTGGTCAAGATTTAACTTAGTAGTATTATGTTAGATATCACGTGTTAAGTAGCTCTTAGTAAGTAGGAGGATATACACCCTAAGCCGGGTAGGCCTACCTCCTGCTCCTTATACTAATTTAACCTCGTTTACCGATCCATCGTCAGATCCAACATATTATTACTACGAACAGCGAGCATTTTGGTTTCCCCTAGAGTTCTGCCTTCAGACGTCATTCTCTTAGGGCGTCTGGTGTGTTTCCCCTTCTCTTAAGCGCGATTTTCCCAACATTCCTTAAGTAATTGTCGACAATTTTAAGGAAGTAGGAGAATCCCACCTAGGAAATTAGTAGCGTGCCGCAAACATTAATTAAAATAAGTGATAAGCTCGCGGCTTTCCTATTACTTACGTGCTGTCCCTTCTTAATCTTAATCTTAGTAAAAGTATGTATATATGTACATACATTACACACATGGTTTTTTTTTATTTGGCGCAAAGATCAGGTCGGCGAAAGTTGTAACCTTATATAGCTCCCCCAGCTTCTTAATTCCCATGTAAGCAAACCTCCGATGCCAGAGTTTAAAGCGATTTTTAGCTGAATCTACCTTTAGCGCGTACCCTCCGATGCCTCCTCGGGCGCATGGTAAGCCGTGGCTATAACTACACTGCAGCTTCCCGCTAGCGGCATGCCGGGCGTAAGTCTCCGCACCCCAAGCAGGCACACAAAGACTATAAGCGCGCAACCCACTAAGATAGTAGCAGCTATGCCGAGCGGTGAGTAGCCACTGGTTACCGTGTATTCGTTGTGATCCGTATATAACCTGATTAGCTGGTCCACATCGGTGATCTTAGCAACAAAGATGCTCTGCGAGATGATCCAGCGTAAGAACGTGGAGAAATATATTAGCGATAGGCCTAAGCGGTACAGCACATGGAGGAAGTACGTTTACCACTACTGGCCGATAGGTTATGAGACGCGGAGCGCGCGGCGTTGGTGCATATAGCCGGACCACTCGACGGCGAGGGATATGCTAGTGAAGGCGCTGTTGATAATAACGTAGATGATAGAGAGGAGGGCCAGGGGCAGGTTGGCAATAAGTACGTTGGTGACTACGGCCGTGTCGCCGGACTACGGCACATTCTACCATTTAATCGGTGTTCAAATCTGGTTGTGCCGAGACCTAAATCCTGGAGAGGATTTAGGTCGCTACGGCCGAACTCGGTCTTTGGGTTTTGGGGAGTGTAACCAAGGAGACCAAGGATAATTGTTAGAGCGAGAAAAGTTATAGGTTGCGGTAGCGAGGACTTTGTCTCGTGGCTATTGCACATATGCTGAGTTTTGGGACATTTAACTTACAGGCTAAAGGAGATGACCCAGCGAGCCTTACTTACGACGCTGGCCTATTTCCTCTCCTCTATATTGTACGACGAAGGTTTAATCGAGCCGTATTCGAGTTCCTTAAGTCATATAAATCGGCTTGTAATGTCTGCTCTTATGAGCAGGTACGCTCCTCTTATTGTCGTATTAGGCTACCGAACGAAGGATGCTGCGTCGTCGCTAACCGTGATAAGTAGTCTGTCTGTGGTTTTCTAGACAACAATTACGATAATAATGAATTTCTACTGCAGTGACTATAAACACTCTCTTAGGCACTATATTATTGCTTAGCGGTATCTGCTCGGCAATTATTACCCGTAGGTTTTACAGTTCTAGGTTACGGCGACATGTTAAAGTATTATGCGCAAACACTACTTCCTATCCGTTATATATAAGTCCCCTAATTTGATAAACTAACACGTCCAGGACCTTAGACAGAGGATTTATATAGCAGCGGAAGGGAGATAACCTATTAAAATAGTATATACTTATTTATCGCAGGTGTGCGCTGATACGCCGCAGGTGTGCGACAAGCCTGACTAGCCGAGCTCGCTAACTTACGCCACTACAATTATTCCGGTATACCTCTTCAACATTGAGACCTAGGAGGGCGTTCTGTCCCCTCTCCAGCGCAAGGGAGTAAGTTACTCTCCTTCCACAGCCTTACCGACAACACCATCTCGAGCAAAAACCCGCTCCGCTACTATCAACACATGTCCAGCACAATAAGCCTGACTTCGGAGGTGCTAGACGACTTCTATCTCCTCTTCCGCATCTCCAGCATGTCACATTGTGGTGGAGGGCCCGGCGCCTTTGTAATCTGCAACTTGTCGTGAATTATAGAGATCCTCAATCCGCAGAAGAACGTGTTGATAACTATGGTGCGCTGGGTTGAGGAAGGCGTCGCGCTTGAAACGATAATGGGCTCAGCGCGAGTTAATAGTATAAAGTTGGCGGGTGTCGCCTTTCGGAGGAGGCGCTGCCGTTTGCCATACAGGAACGACCCATCTAACCAACGAAATATCCCTAGGCAGGAGTGGGTCCACACGTGATCTCCGGAGCGGTAGTTAATTAGTGCCCGCTTCACCGTACTTAGCACCGATATTCCAAGGCGATTTGTAACGCTTTTATACATAGGCGTTCTCTTCCACATAGGCGTCCTCTTCGACATACGTTGACCTTTACCGATCCTCCTTCTCTCTCCCTTGAACCGATTGGACCTACCTTCCAAAGTTGGTCCAGCTCGTCTTCTGGCATCCCATTGGCATCCATCATAAAACGCAGCCACGGAATTTTGGATGGAAGATGGGCGACATTGCCCGGGTCTCCTAGTGAAGATGTGGGACACCATCGCATTTTACGCGGACCAGCAATCGAGAAAGCGGCTTCGCCTCTGCTCAAAAGTGCTTTACTATATCACCACACCATACTGCTTTTAAACGATACAATTTAACGTGCATAGGGAAAGCTTAGTACGACTATTCACCATCGCCTTTCGGCGGCCACACCTCGCCCAACACGTAAAGGTGATGATTCTCCAACGGGTCATATTTCTTTAAGCATGCTGGTTCGGGGTGGGATTACCTCTTGGCAACACAGACAACAACACCGTCTGTGGAATTGGATGCAAGATGATGCCGTCAAGTTTATCCCAGGAGCCTCGGGTAACGGGTAGTGAGTCGCAATGGTCATCATCGTCGTCTCGGTTCGGCAGAACACTGCTGAAGACACCCATTGGCGAGTCTGCCTGCGTCGCGTCGCCCATCATTATGACCTTGGCGGCCCCCAACTGGCAGCCGCTGTGGTGCGATGAAGGAGTCAATGCGCCGAGTTTGCGAGAGCGACAGAAAACCCAGGAGAAGCTTCCGCTTGCCTCATCTGCATCATACCGTCTCCCATAACCTCTCTCATTTTAATTATTGTATCAAGCATACCACTGTCCAAACATCATAACCTGTCTCTTCACTTATTGAAAGCCGTTTTAAAGAATCCTCACCGACAGCGTGGCAGACGAGCGTCGCTTATGCTCGAACAAACATGGCAGAAAGTAGTCTGGTTGTAGCCAAAAGCCGACAGTAAAATGATTTATGGAAAATGGCCACAGTCTCTGCCAAACATTCATCATCTCACAACACTTCTGACGAACCATGCGCAATTTGTTTACTTCGTAATGTCGCCGCGCTCTCCTTGGTGTAAGTGCTAGAAATTAAAAGCTACCCATAGGCTCCTTTCACGTCTCGCGCGCCTAACGCTTAACAGCCATGTGTACAACTAGATAAACAACTTTGGAGGTATAGAGACTGCAGTGGTTAAAAACAAGGCTTTACTAGGCATGTATGAATAAAAGGCTATCAAGTTCCAAGCAGCCCAATGATACGGCATCCCCATTCCTACTCACTGCTCAAGACATTCACGCTTCGGCCCACCCAGCAGCGTCGCGTCCCTCACCGACTTCGTCACTTCCATGTCCTCAGAGCATACTCGCCAGAACCACAACTCCACGACAACCCAGAGCCACCCTTCAAACGCCGTCACCAGCACCCCTACCAAGCGCTACACCACTCTCAGCACCACCAGCAGGCCACCCAAGCACCCTCCTTCCACCACCGCGAGCACAGAGCACAACAACAAGCCGATCCGGCCAAAACAGGCGATAAAGTCAAAACAGCTGCACCAAGGACCGTGCAATGCAGACGAGACGCAGCAGCTCTTCGCCGCTGGCTCCCACCCCATGTACTGCCCATAACGCCCATGTCGGTGCCTGGCAACCCACCAGCAACAATGAGAGACCGTTGGCTCTTGACGGCCAGATCTGCTTCGGAGTCAGCTAGAGGGGCGGGCCGAGGCGGTATGGTTGTTTGCTGGTACCGTCGATGGGGGGAGTTTGGGGTGCCTCGTGGGACTAAAGGGGGAGGAAGGAGTGGGGACGGAACCGTCTGGCACATTAGGTGGATGCGTAAGGTAAAAAGGCATTCCTCATCCCCACGGGACTATGCCAATACATAGTGCTTCGCAGACTCTGGCGAATTGGCCAGGGTCATCAAGCTCGCGTTTGAGGTCGTGAGCAAACCGTTTCAGTGCCATGCGCGCGATAACGCCAGGAGGATTGTTATCATCCCATATGGGAACTTCAACCCGAGACGCCCATCTGCGGGTTAGATGTAGGATATGTTCATCTGCAGATGGGTATCTGCCCCGTAAAGCGTCGTAATAAGCTCTTCGCTTGGGAAAGTCAGGACGTTCGAGCGCCAGGCGTTCCAGCCAGTGAGGGAACACCGGTTCCAAACCCGCGTCAACGCCAGCCTGATTGACAGCCATTTTTGCGAGAAAAGCTTTTCCTTTAAAGTATCTCCGGTTCATTGTGGGAAACAATTGCTGCAGGGTTCCGCAGCGCCTGGAAAGCCGAACTGACATGCCCAGTACACCAGCTCCGGCAGGAGCAACACTATCTGCCGTGGATGCTTAATGGAGATCCTGCATTGTTGATACCCGTACTCTTTTAAGTGTGTGGAGGATGTATAATCCAGCATATCTCTCTCGGAATCCACTTTAAATACCGTGGTCGTTTCCTCGAGATTCCCGCCTTCCACCGCAGCATTGTAGTTTATACTACCGGCGATACGTAGATCTAGTCTGAGAGGGATCTTCCTGGGCGAGCGTTTAAGTTCGATAATGTGAGAAAGGTCAAGTGTGTTGTCCGTTAACCGATCGGTGGCGAATTTGGTGAAGGGAGACAGATTTTTGGCTTGGTCGTCCGACAGACCCGAGAGGCCTCAATTAGAAAAGAGTTAACCCCTACGGACCTACGGAGGCGGCCTAGGAGATTGCTAAGGAAGACAAGATAAAAGATACGAAAACAGAAAACAAAAAGAGTAACGGGATAAGCAAAGTAACAAAATAAAATACAAATACACTTCTTCAACAGAATTTCA
The DNA here is from genome assembly GCA_023082095.1 of Dothiorella sarmentorum. Classification (NCBI taxonomy): domain Eukaryota; kingdom Fungi; phylum Ascomycota; class Dothideomycetes; order Botryosphaeriales; family Botryosphaeriaceae; genus Dothiorella; species Dothiorella sarmentorum. The sequence continues at coordinate 26,007 of JAJMVL010000130.1, forward strand.
CACATGTGAAGATGTAGAACCTGCAGGCACAATCCTAAGTTCTTCCTGCCTCTTCGCCATTATCTCTTGCAGACATTTAAGTACTCCTTTGCCTATCTCCTCCTTCGTCTTCTTTTTACCGAATACCATTCTGACTTCACCAACTGGTTGGTCCGGTAGGGCGATGGCCGGGTCTTGAGCGAAGTAGGCGGCGCCAGACCACAGACTCGGGGCGCTTGGATTGGAGGTAAGTTTGTAAATAGGTTGTGTGAAACCGAGTTTTCGGTAGAGGACTAAATGAGACGTGTACTTCTTAGTATAGTATACTATTAGGGTTTACTGGCGTGTGAGAGGGTAGCGTGAATGCTCTAGATATACTCACATGTAACCTGTTCCCCAATACTGTAACCCATCTGACAGGGCGAGCTTAAGAAATTGTTACTCTTGGCTACGCTGCCGGCTGAAGGTGAAATGCCGGGTTCTGAGACTTCTCCATTCGTAGGTATATTTGATGGGAGTGGTATAGGTTCAGCTTTAGCAGTGTTTGAGCTAATAGTTGCAGCCACCCAAGGCCCGTCATTTGATCGGTGATCCTTCTCTGGCATATGCTCATTTTCGCGAAGCCACCTAACAGCTTCGCGAGCCGCATTGACTTTAGCAGCTTTCTTGCTATTAAATAGGCTGTTGCGGCTGCCAAATGGCTCGTTGGGACGATCTGATATTGTGACTTCCATAGAGTAACTGGAACCCAGTGCGAATTCCTGGAACATAGGCAGAGGCTTGTGTTTAGCCTGGTAGAATTCTGTTTAAGAGATTCGCAAAGAGATAATTAGCATAACATATTAATAGAGTTGGCAAATGTGAATACCTCCGAGTACACCGATCCAGTTCTCATTTTCTGCATCATCGCTGTTGTTGTCGGGGTTCTTCCCTTCATTGCCAGAGAATCTCTTCGCTACGGCTTCGGTTAGGACCTTAAGCCCCTGTCCGGCGGCAGCAGCTTTGGCCTCCTTCTTGCTATCGAAAGGGCCCGGAAGTGTGACGGTGAACTGTTCGCCATTACCACTCAGTGTGTTGAATCCGAATTTGAGCGAAACTCCCCAGCCTTGTGGAAACTCTCGCGTTTGCGTAAAGTCAAACGCACTGCCAACTGCATGCTTGATGCACAAGTTGCTAAATGTAGAGATTGGCTCACTGGACCAAATCTCACCAATCTGGAAGGGTGAGTGGTTGGAGGTTAGCATCATCATCGCTTGTACACATGCGCGTGTACAAGTCGTGCTTATCGTAGTTACAGAAGTGGCCGTACAGTATATATAGACATCTTCTAATGCCTTCACAGTGTTCAGCTCGCGCCAATCAACAATAAGCGCCCTTGCGTCGCGTAAAAACTTTCCAATAGATTGCGTCGACAAAGGTGGGTGGAGTCAGCATGGGCTTGCAGTACTAGCACGGTCACAAGCATGATGACGTGTCATGTGAATGATTGGCATGGGTAATACGGCATGTAACTAATTTAGAAGGCACGCTGAATGGGCTATCGTAATCGCTAGTTTAGGAATGCATCAGCCAGCTATTCGCCGCCTTGGGTGTAGAGTTCTGTTGTATGAATACAGTCGAGTAAAACCCCTTGCTTTGTTTCCCCATTCTTAAGCGTCTAATATTAGATTTGAACCTAGGTCCGCTTGCTTAGGATTGTATACTAGATATGTGTTGGATGGAGAAAAAGAACGAACGTTCGCCCAATAACTCCAACTGGACTGGGGGGACTATGTACCCCCCTCCCTGCTGCCCAGTGCGGCAGCCAGAAGGGTAGAATGGTGCAAATATCCAACAATATGATTTGTGCTTCCTATCAGTGGAAGATGCCAAAATGTGGTGGGGTCTTAGACTATAGCCACAAAAAATCGAACAGTCAATCCCTAAATGTCTTGTTAATTTCATTTCTAAGGTATGCACTAGCAACATTCCGTTGTTTGTGCTTGCAACAAAATATTTTTTTCAACGCCACTGGAATGATGCCTCTTAATAATAGTAGTAGTGATATTCTAACTCTAAGAAATGCTGATGCCGCCGCTGGTGTTTCCGCCTGTTATTAACAGTGTTAGTGCTGTCTAGGCTCTCGCTCGCTGTTTCCGTATGCGTGTCCTCCATCGTAGTGGAAGTTAATTGCTACTACTTTTGCACAGGCTGATGCGCCGTGTTTAGGATTAATCTGCAATTCTATAGGGAGGGGAGAATTACTTAAGTACTAGCCTGTTGTTATCCTGCACGGTGAGAGACCTTTTAACTTATTAAAAGGTGTGACAGCACTAGAGATGTGTGCTCCTTGAAAGAGGTCTTGCTTCTTTCTGATTCCTTAAGGTCGCTCTCCTGTAAAACGATTAGCAGATATATAGAACGGTTTACGTAATAGTAACACAAGCGAGTGATGTTAAGAGATAGTCGTAATCTTTTATGCAGACCATAGTGATGAGGAGATAAGAAGGACAAGGTTTATTTAGAAACAGAGCGGAGTTGGCGGGTGTTGTAATGTAGCAAAGCGCTCTGTTAAAAGTACCTAGGTAGATACCTGAATATCTTAGGATACGTGCATCAACCTACTTCGCCGCCATAATAGCTATAACACCTTCTCACCTTTGCTCTTCTTCAACTAATCAAGCGGACGCCTCGCTGTAACTGCATGCTCATACGCCTTATTCTATTTCGTAGCATTCCACCTATTTGGCTAGCTATTTCTACGATTTTACCGATTGGTGGGATGGTGGGGTGGGGCGGGTTAATTACTGTGTAAATATCCGAGAGAATGTAGAGGTAGGAGTAGATTCTAGCCGTTCTTCCCACGCCGAGTATATTATAGCTTTAGCTTGCATATCAAATTACCTGTACCTTGTTCTATTACTTTCTAGCGGAAGAACTATAACTTATTTAGCGAGTTTATCCGCCTTCTCGTTGCCTTGTATATTAACGTGTCTATAAACCCATTCTAGGACGATGGTATTATCTCTATCCTATAGCTGTCTTACCTCGCTAATAGCCTATTTAGAAGCTTGCGATAGTTAATAGTACTAAGCGTAGATATCCGAAGCTTATAACGATAGTATCGTAGGGCGAATAGTAGGGTGTTTAGATATAGTAAGGAGCTTCTCTAGATAATAGTACTTAGGTAACGTAAGAAGCTATCCCGGGATATTTCTATTTAGTATTTACTTCCTTCTCTCTAAACCCTTCTATAATAGTAACGGTAGAAGTAGAAGTATATTATTTCCCGCCTAAGCTTGATTTACTAATTTCCTAGGATAAGGGCCTTAGCTAAACGCTCTCTAAAGCTATACTAATACCTTTTATAATTAATAGAGGAGTATAGCTTTAGAACTAATAAATAGAAGTGGTTGTACCTCAGCGTACTACTTTCCTAAGCTGTACTACTAATATAATTATCTATTCGCGAGGTCCTCTAACCTAGCATTAATCTATATAATATTATATAAACCTAGAAAGTAAGGATTAATTAAGGCGGGTCTAAGTAGGGGGTTTTCTAGCTTTCTTATAGCTCTAATATTATTCTTATATCTTTTACGTATCTTCTAGGTATCACTTTATATAAGGTATCTAACTTGTTTTTTTAAAGGCTTTTATCTTTTACTAGAGTATTTTCTTAGATCCTATAGGTTAGCTTTAAAGGCTATAGAATAAGAATTCTAGATACTTCTTCCGCGGTCCGCGGTACGTAAAGTTATTATTTATGTACAAGTCTTGCAATAGTCGAGAGTATATTACACGCGGCGGCGCGGCTTTCTCTATTATATATTTTTTAGTACCTTTCTCTATATTTAATTTACTAAGATAATATTTTAGAAGGGTTTTACGTCTATAGAAGAGTTCGCCGAGGCGAAAGTTTAGCATAGGTAACACTTTTATTTTAGTTCTATAACCTAATAAATATAAGGTACGTAGAATTTTAAAGATATCCTTAAAATATTAAGTAGAATAATTATTACTATATTTACCGTTTATATCTTTTATATAGCTCCCTAAAAACCTCCTTCTATCTAGTTTCCGCCCCCGACTTTAAATGTTTTAGTCTTCTATTCCGTCTTTATCGTAGTACTATATCCCTATACGGTCTCCACTTAAGCTACTCGATCTAAACTTTAATAACACGTATTATAAGGTCTAAGTTATATTAAAACTACTCTTTATAACGCTTAATTTTTCCCCTATAACGATAGGGGTAAACTCTCTTAAACCGGTCTAACTAGTAATATACTAAGTCCTTAACGCGCTTATAGTATTCTACGCCTCTAAAGGCCTATACCGTTTATAAGTCGTCGAGTTTATAACCCCGTTTTATCTTACTACCGTAACGGTCCGGGTATTGCGTCCTCCTAACCTTATAGAGGCCTTTTTAAGATTTTAATATTAATATTATAATATAGATGCATCTAGTTTTAGTGTTTTTATTTAGATACTGCCGTATTTTCTTATATAGTAGCTCTTTATTTCTAAGCGTCTAGTTATCTATAAGAATCTTAGCGCTGCTATTAATAAATTTTAGCTTTCTCTAATCTACTACCGTACTATCTATTCTACTATCCCTATTATATATAGTAGACGATTAGCTTAATTATCTTGTTAAGCGTACTTAACGCGCTGTAAGTTAGGGGTTACGCCTAGTCTCTAGTATAGGACTTAAAGATAGTAATTCTAATAAGAGTACTTTAGAAATAGAGATATAAGGCGTGCTTAGGCGATATATAGTTAATTATCCTCTTTTCTTATAAGTTAAGGTACCGCCTAAGACTTCCCGCTTCCAAAGCTAGTTAAAGGTTTTTAATAGAGTGTTTTTCTAAGGATCTTACTACTTTTCCTAAAATAGTATAGGCCTTCTTTTATAACCCTTTTATAGGCCGTTTTTAAGTTCTTAGAAGCTTATAATATTTATATATATAGCTAGTAGAGGCTGCAACTAGGTCGTGCAAATAATATACTAGTTATTAATACTAATAGTATTGCTTCGCCGTTTAAAACATCGTTATTGCGTACGGCGGAGTCGGAACTTAACGTGTCTTTCTAACCTTCTGCACCGTCTAACTCGAAATCTAACCTATTTTCTAAACTCCCCCTAGCGGGACTATCCGATTTAAAATATTCTTTCTATTAATTATAATAGAACTTTAACTAGAACTATTAAAGATAGCTTCTATATAGTAGACGGTAGATAAGCGGACGAAGCTAGCCTAGTAAGATTCTTCTCTTCTTCTTATAGTATTCCTCTTCTTCTATTATATAATCTTTAAAATTATTATTTTCGTCTTTCTTTCTATTTTCCTATATTCACTTTGCCGGTATACTATCTATAATTTAATAAGTACTATCTAGCCTACGTAAGCTTAAATAGTAACTATAGCGCCCCTTCTCTATATAATAAGCTATATACTATACGTTTTACATTTATTCCTACAACTCCTATTCTATTTTAATAAAATAAATTAGATAATCTGTCCTAGGTTATAATAGTAGAGCTTCTAAACTAGGCTTAGTACTCTTTACTCCGGTGGGGCTTAGAGAACTACTATCTAAAGAACGTAAGGAATTTATAGGATAAGAAAGGAGATTAGAGTCTTCGCGTAGTTTCTTTAACTTTAAGGTATTTACAGTTTACTATATAGTTATAAGCGTAAGTTAAAGAGGTTTAAAATAGTGTAGATTCTCTCTATATTTATTATAAAGGAAAATAGGTATAAGGCTAGGTAGAAACTACGTATTAAGATATAGGTTTTAATTTTAGATAGCGTTAAGGAACGGATTAATATCTTCGGTATTTAGTTTATAGAGCTTCCTATAATAGTAGTTAGTATTAGTAATAATAGCGTAGCATCTTAATTTACGGTATAAAGGCACTTCCCTAAGCTAATAGATTATTATAATTCTATTAAGTCCTATAAAGTTTATAAGAAAGCTAGCTACTATACTTAGCCCTAATTATATAATATTTAGCAGCTTTAGTACTATTTAATAAAACTATTAAACTTAACTCACTTACTACTTAAAAACTTACTTTCTTTATATCTAGATAACTTAAAATATACTTATAACGTTCTATTTTAACTATATAGTATATAGTCCCGCTAGATAGTATTAATTTATAAGATAATAGGTGTCTTCTTTTCTTATACCGGTTTAACATATTTATCAGCTTAAGGTAAAAAGTCGATTTTCTACTTAATATTTTCCAGATATTTTCTTATATTACACTACCTTTCTTACCTTAAACACGCCTTTTATTCTCCCCTGCTAGTACACTATAATCGCGCGATTAGGTCTATTATCCTAGTATATATTATCTTAGAATTATATATATAATCTAGGCTATTGCCCTCTTTTTAAATACTATTAGCTTACACCCCTAATTTTCCGTAACTAGTTAACAGATTAGTATTAGATAAGTAAAGTAATTTTAGCTACTACGGTGCTAAAATATATAATAAGTAACGGATTATATACTATTTTATAACAACGAGTGTATTATACACTTAGTAATATAGAATAGTATATAATATATATTAGAAATTTTCTAAAAAAATAACCACCACTTAATATTAGGTAAAACACATATATATATAATTTTTTCAAAGTTCTTTTACGCACGGACCTTTTTTCTCCTCTCGCTAAGTCTACTACTTAATCACCACCCATGCTATTATAAATATAATATTAAATTTAGCTGATTCTTAAAATTTTCATGCGTAGGAGTATGCCTACACTGCTAGGGCGGTATAGTATAGGGTATTAATATAAGTGTTAGTATTTAGTATTGATATTGGTGTTAGCGTTAGTAAGGGTAAGTTAGGTGGATAAGAATAGTGTAAAAAATACATTTAATAACGTAAAAGTGGCAACATGTAATTGACCTATTATTGAGTGGGTATTCTACATGTTATAATATGTGCGTTGGCTCCGTAGTGATCGGCGTTGTGCGTATGAACACGACTTGAGAATAAGAAACGGTTGCAACGCTCACAAAACAAACAAGCCAGTCAGTCATCCGCAGCGGCGACTCACTCAGCCTTCCCCCCAGGGATGCCCACGACAGCAGTCTAAAATTGGGCGGGCCGAGGATGAACAGCTGGCTTGGCGCAGCCAGCCCCGTGACGGAAACGATCTTGGCGGCGTTGCGTGGCGATGACGACGCCAGATATAGGAGCGGAGGTTCGGCAAGGAGGGGTAGAGAGGGGCCGGGATGGTGCGAAACTGCCAGATCGGACAGTGCTGCGGCTGAGTATATGTCGGCGGATGTGGCGAGGCTGACTCGCTCTCGGATTGCAGCGTCGTAAGAGCATCTGATCTTGCATGGGGGCTGCTGATCTCGCATAGTGGCTGCTGCGGCTCATCCGCTGTGGCGTTGCGCCAAGGAATCTGCAGGGGTACGAAGGAGGGCTGAAGGTAGTGGGGGCGTCGGCTTGATCTTGGAAGTGGGAAAGAAGGGTTTTACACTCTCGATTCTTGACGCACGTGTATGCGAAGAAATTACACTAAGTCTATTGTGGGAAGTGTGAAGAGGTATCCGCCACGGCTGGTACCATTTGGTCTACTGATTGGTCGTAGGCGGCCGTCCCCAAGCAGATCAATCCCTCCTTTCCTGGTCCTTATCCTTGTCCAGAACAACCACTCCTTCCCCTCCCTCCTCGCCTGGCGCGAGCCCCATCTTCCCCTTCACAGCCGCAAACCCCATATCCCCCTCTATCTCCACCGGCGAGCGCCTCTCCACCAGTTCCGCCACCTGCCGGTTAGACGCCAACTCATACAGATCCTGCCTCAGCTGTGCGTTGTGCTCCCGATGCTCCCTCTGCAGCTTCCGTGACCGGCGCGCATACAGCAACGCCCCGATGACGGCTGCCAGCGCGACGACACCCCCCACCACGCTCCCGACTATCGCGCCGGTGGGGGAGCCCTGCCCGCTGCTGGCGACAGAAGAGGGCGTCTCGCCGGGCGAGATGCAGCCGTCGATGCTGTAGTATTCCCAGGAGGTGTTGTAGCAACGGCCGACGAGGGCGATTTCAACGGTTTTAGAGGAGCAGATGAAGGTGTTGGTGTCGGGGCCGTAGATGGCGACTTTTTGGACGGCTTGTCAGCGGCGATCGCATTGGTCAGTTAGAAACGGGGTACGTACCATTGCATCCTTGGTCCAGGCCGAGCACTTTAAAACTCGAGTAGTTACTGGGCGCCCATTGGCTGAAGAGGGTGCAGCTGCCTTCTGGGTGGCCGTTTGGGCCGGTGATGTTTTTCGAGGGCTGCGTGCATTGTGCGTCGCCAAATAGAGTGATCTCCGTTGATGCACTCGGAGCCACAAAGCGGGAAAGTACGAGAAAAGGTAGGACCTTGGTAAGGTGGATTGGTGACATCTGCGGCATTCTCAGGCTTGGTTGCCGTTGCTGTAAATACAAGAGAGTTTCTGCGAGAGGCGAGCATGAGTGTTTTAAAGCCTGCCGGTCGCAGCGGATTTGAAGACATCAGGCAGCACAGATGGGTAGGAAGATAAAAGGAATGCGAATGCGTCTGTCGACGCTGCAAGGCGTACATCATCGTATGATAAGACGTAGTTACTTCTTGAAGCCCAAGCAGACCCCAACCAAAGTATTTGCATCGGGCGCACGACGAGCCACGCAATTCGGTGGGACGAGCAGGTCGTGTCGGCAATTGGGCAGGAAGGCGCGCGAGATACTTCAGCTGCTGATGGCTTACTGGTCGCATAAGCTGTTGATGGTCGCCTTAACGCCGCAATCTATCGTGGACGAAAAGCTGCGTTATTGCTTTTCAGAAGCACTGCAAATTTGTGTTTTGGTTGTTCTACGAATGGGTCTGGTAGAAGTATAGGCGTTATCTATTATGTCTAGTCAACCAGCCACCATTGGCCCAAGTCATGTTCTAGAGCGCGGTGGAGTCTATCTGCCTTGTGTCACGACCTGCACCGAATCAAGTTCAAAGTGGGTATAAAAGAACGAAGTTTCTAAGTTAAAGAGAAAGAAAAGAGTAGAGGGTCGGAAGGGTAAGAGAATATCTACCCTGCCGAACCTGCACTAAAGCAAATGAACTAAGTTAAGAAATAAGGAGAAACCAATCTTCCTAATAAGGATCTTCTACTGTCCAGGTACTACTGGCGGAAAGGCTTGCCTTACGTAATCTCAGCTTAGGTAGGGTGGTAACACCTTGTCGCCGGGGCTGTGGTGAGGAAAAGCAAGTGTAGTCACACTGCATGCTTACCATGCAGCTAACTAGAACCCATCCCTCTACAATACGTATTTGCTTGTTTTTGACTCCAAAATTTCGCCCCGTTTGCCGACCGAAGGCTGCGGTCCAGAACATGTAGAGATAGAAGGGAGACGAGGCACTGATCGAAGCGGACGTCTTTGGGCAAGCGCAAATATACTTGATCTTCACAAATAAAGTTTCCTTAACAAGTCATCTGTGGTTACCGCCAGGGGCCAGGCGTCAGCCTCTAAGATGTAGGGCTTGCGATCCGTGCAGTATAAGGGTAGGGAGATAGGGGGACATGTGGTCGGTGCTACAGATAGCGCGGACCCAGTGGCCGACGTCGAGGAGGACGGTGTAGCTGGCAATGACGCCGATGCCGGTATGTTGTATGTCGTGGTGAAGGATGCCGAGATACGCGGGAATACACCAGATATCGTTGTCGGGGTTGTGGCCTGATGAGCCGTAGTCAAGAGCCGTCCTTGGCCGCATATGGCGCCATGCTTGCCAGCAATGTGCACTACTACCAGAAGCACGTCGTCTTACCTATCATAGAAAGGCTGCAACGACTTCTCTCCGCTGTCGCCGTTGACGTCTTCGTCCACCCCACCACCCCCGACTCGTTTGGCAGCCGCTCGCCCTCAGCCTCGTCCTCCACATGCCGCCAAGCTCTCCGCCGTCTCCCCGCCCACACTATGACAACACCGTCTCGTCGCCGCTGCGTCAGCTTGACATGCCCTTCCGCTTGCGAGCGCCCCCCGCCCAAGTTGCTTAGCGGAAATAACGTCATACGACAAAACCCAAGGACCAGGCAACGGTAGAAGTACATATATTAGGTACGGCACTCTCTTAAAGTGAAGTAAGTGGCCGAAGTAACTTGTTTTAGGTTTTCTGGGGTCGGGTCGGGCCGTTCTTGGTATGGGGAGAGCGGGGGCGGCTAGCGGTTCGCTCCGTAGGTAGCGCTTCGAGATGTAAGGGGTTGGCAACGAGAGGTCCGACATGAGAAGGATATCGACGCCCGAGGAACGAATAACGGTTAAGGAGAAGACGACAATAGAAGTAGCAAGATGTCAACCAGTATCTCCTTATATTTCAGGCAACAACTATTTGCTTCCTTAGGCATCACGATTTCGCGAATCTTCTACCGGATCATCCGGAAGACATTATTCATGCCCAACACCCTCAGTATAGCACATCCTCGGATACTCACATTCCATCCGTTATACTATCACTAAATCATGTATATAAAGACACTCTTTTACGTCTCTCAGAGAGACAGGCAGAAATCAATCTTCTTCTTCTAACCTCACTTGATCCGAGGCCAAGAGGCTTCACCCCAAACCGACAGCAAGTTAAAGTAGGTGACCTCGAGATACTGCCTGCAGCCGACCCAGTGCGATAGCTTGGTGTTTACTTCAACACCAAGCTTAACTTTAAGTATTACGCGGAGATTTGGGGAGCAAAGAGAAACAATATCGCGCGGCACCTCCGGGCCCTTAACCAAGTAACGAAGGGCATGCCCCCAGCAGCAGTGGTAAAGGCTATAAAGGCGTGTGTAGTCCTAGTAGCCACGTATAGAGCAGAGGTCTAGTACGAGGGAACTATAAAACCTAGAGCAAAAAGAGGCACGATTAAGGAGGTAAAGCCAGCACAAGCAAAGCACATTCGCATTATCGACAGAGTACTCCGGATAACGGCGAGGGCAGCTCTACCGGTGTGGCGAACGACCCTAGTGCCTATACTATACTCTACTACGAATTAGGGATCCCACTAGCATCTATACTCCTACAGCAGGCATATAAAAGGGCATCACTCATACCTCGCCTCCTAGATAAGGACCACCCGCTAGTACTAAGACTATAGCTAGATATAAGCGCGCAGGGCCTAAGGAAGAGAGAAAGGGGATGGCTAATCTAAGACTAGGAAGCGCAGAGAAGAGCCCCGTGAGTTTAGAGAATAGCCTAACTCACCAAGGACGGCGAACGGCCGGCGCTAACACCACCCACCTATTATAATAGGCCTATAAAGGTTCTGCAAGGAAAGGAGGCGGGTGTAAAGAAATTTAAAGAAAGGTTATAAGCAGACCTATTAGGAATAGTCTAGATCTACTTGGATATATTAGGACTTAACTTAAGGACCGCGTGGTCCTTTATAGTCTACTAGAATAAGACAACAGTCTATATTAGCACTAGAACCCTTAGTAAAGCTAAAGTGTTTAACGCGGAGGTCTAAGGAGTAATAGAGGGACTTTAGTAGGTAGAGGCGAACGTAGACAAGCTCTAGGTACTAAGGATAGCCCTATATATTAATAATACGTTAGTAATCTAGGGAATTAATAGAAGTACACTAGTAAGCTTGTAAGTATAGTTTAAAAAACTAAAGGCACTATAGAGTAAAATATAACCTACTAAGGTAGAAACGAGATAGACTCTATATTAGATATTACGTGTTAAGTAGCTCTTAGTAAGTAGGAGGATATATACCCTCGCCCGGGTGGACCGCCCTCCTGCTCCTTATGCTAATTTAACTCTTTTATCTAATCTATCGTTAGATCTAACACCCTAGAATATATAGGGATTATAGGAAACGAGGAAGCTAACCTACTAGTAAAGGTAGCGACTAGGGCACTAAACGCGGAATAAAGGTTTATAATAGTAGCCTAGATAAGAAGAAAGAATAGAGAGGAGTAAATACGCGACCTAATAGCCTAGTAGGAAAAATAGTAGATACCTACCTACTAGTACCTAGGCCTATAAATAGGAAACTATCTATATAGGCTACTTTTATAAGATAATATACTTCTATTAGACTATTATATTCTACTATATACTAGCACCGCCTTAAAGATAATCTAGCTAAATTATATCTTAGAAGGGTAGAGGATAGTATCTAGATAAGAAGATAGGAGACTAGGTATACTATAAATAATATAAGAACCGCCTATACTATACTTAATATAGAGTTTATACTAAAGTATATTAAAATAGTACTAGGAGAGTTTAGTATATCTATTAACTATAGAAGTATATAGCTAGCTAAAGGCTTTAGTAGGTTAAGGGATAGCGTTTATATATATAAGAAACGGCCTATTTATATATAGGCTTTACAGCTATATATATAATAACTATCTTTATATATAATATTCTGTTAGCCTAAGGTAATAAAAAGTCGATTTTCTACCTAGTATTTTTCTTCTTTCTTATATTATACTAAACCTCTTATCTTAAACACGCCTCTTCTTTCCCTCTACTAGTATACTATAATCGCGTAATTAGGTCTATTATTCTAGTATATATTATCTTAGAATTATATATATAATCTAGGCTACTACCCTCTTTTTAAATACTATTAGCTTATACCCTAATTTTTATAACTAGTTAATATATAGTTACTATAGAAAACTACTAGAGATAAGATTTCTATAGAGGAAGAAGGTCTATAAGGCGAGGAGATAGGTTCTAAAAAAAATAAGTAGAAGGTATATAGAATAGATATAAGTAAAGTAAATATTACGTCTACTCTATACTAATAAAAGCTAGAAACTAGAAAGATAGCTAGCGCTAGTATAACGTGCGCCCTACCTAGGGACCTATACTAGATTATAATAATCTAGTATCTTTAATCCCTTACTTTTAATCTAACTCTTATAATCCTAAGGGTCTAATCTAGACTATATAGGTTTCCTAGTAGTATATAGTCTATACTCGTTAGCTAGATATTTAACTCTTTATTATTATATACTATACTATATATAATATCTTTAAACTTATATAAGGAGGTCTATATATATTACGTATACGGGTTACCTATAGACTAATAGGCCTCGAGTATATATCTACTAGTCCGCCTAGCAAACCTCCTCCTTATAGATTCGTCTTATACTAATACTATCTATATTATCTACTACTTATTTAATTATTCTCTATCTACTAACCGCGCCTTATAGGCGTAGTAATTAGTCTAGATTAGAAGTAATAGTAGCTAGTATCTCTTATATTATCTATTTTTTCTTTTTATCCTACTAGAAGAGTTTTTCTACTACTTTTAGATACCTAGAGAGCTTCTACATTACTAGCTTTAGTTCCCTAGATAAGGGTAGTAGGGGGATAGGGTTAACTATTATATTAATAGTTCTTTTAGCTTTATATAGATTAGACCTAAAGGGTCTAGTTCTATAGAGTATAGATAAGAGAAGGATAGGCACCCTAACGCGTAAGTTAGAAGTAGACATTTCGAATGCAATACGACTTAGGTTTATAAATTGCCCCTAATCTAAATACATTAGTTAATTCGCCGTCGGACTCATACCGGACCACCTGTGCGCACGCACACACCAAAAAAATATCGGATAAACATGGAACGAAAATATGAAACGTACGAAAGCCTGGATTCCACAATGGTTACCCAGTTAAGTAATAATTGGCCGGTTCGCAGCTTGAGTACGACTAAGCGGATGAGAGGCCCCATATTCTGCGACCTATGGTAATACCTGAGGTGAGAGATGGCAGGAAATGCTCATATTGCAAGTGAACCCCTCTCTTACCTCGGAAGCCGACCTCACTCAGTGCCCGTTCGTCTCTGCGCCACGTGCCAACTTTTAAGCTTCCCGCCTTCTTGATCTGCTTTGGGAGTATTATCTGCTTAGATTATCGGTCCCTGCGCTTACCTTGCTGGCTCTTCTCTGGCCCGTGCTTTCTTCTAGAATTGTCACGCCTGTGCGGGATCTAAGGCCGTGCGGCTCTTTAGCCCGTGATGCTGCTTTTTCTTTAACGGTGCTTTTGTTGCCGTGCGGGCTTTCTGCCCTTGGGATTATAAAGCCCTTGTCACCTGGGGTTCATAACACAAGTCGGAGTGAAATACATTCAACTACGTTCTGTACATTAAGAGTCAAGACATGTAAGGAAAGAAGATATTAAATAGACAGGCAGAATACGCTTGGCGAAACGATGGACTATTGGCACGCTGTGCCGGTCTTGGCGATACTGCTCGAGTCGCCAGTAGTGTCGGTATACTTGTAGCTCTCGGCGGGGCTGTAGTTCGTAATGCTGACAGTTGCGACGCTCATGGTCCACGGCATACCCGCCTCCGCGGTGTACGCAGTTTCGCCGCCAGCCCATAGTTTTGTCCAGTATGACTTGTCGGGGTCACCGCCAGCCCAGGTGCCCATCCTGACTTTCATAGGTGTTTGGGGAAAATTGTGTCCGTCGAGGGCGTCGGCATAGGCAAGAGTGCGGACGGTAATGTCGTCGATGAGCCACTCTATCCTTTCCTCGGTCCAGTCGATGGTGTAGGTATGCAAAACGTCTTGTGGGGTTGTCACATCGTGGTCTCCTTCACGATCGGACACGGTGCCGTTGCCCTTTCCAAAATAGTCGGAATGAACCATGGTGTTGTTGCCGCCAAGGAATTCCTACAAGCTGGTTAGAATCTGTTCCTCAACTACCATGTTGATAGGGGCCATATTTACCCAATCGATCTCATCTAGTACATCGCTCGCCAGTGTAACAGAGCTGACAATACCCTGCCCGGGTGACGACTTCATGGCAACAGAAACGCGGCCGTACAAGATGTAGAAATCCGTCTCAACAGTTGGAGCTTGGAATCGATCCGAAATGGTGAACTCGGCTCCATCACTCGTGTACTTGAGGTTGGTGCCATCCGCTGCCACCCACTTGCCATCCTCACCCGAGGTCCAATCCGTGACATGTGCGGTCGTCTGGCATAGTCCAACATTCGGCGTGCAGGGAGCTTGAGAGCTGTTCATCGGGTTGCAGCTCGTCGTAAGTTGCGCAGTGGAAAGAGAAATAATGGCAGCAAATGCGGCGGCCATCGCGCCACGTGAGAACTGGTTGAAGGATGCCATGTTGTCAAATTGAGATGCGCTGAGTGATGCAAGAAGAGAGTATCTGGCCACTGCTATATATATATACTTGTTGGGTAATTTTTGAAAGTATAAGCTAGCACTAAAGCGCGAGGTGCAATGACCCTCGGCTAATATTGGGTCACTTACTATTGCGCCGAAGATCTACAAAGGAGGCCGACGATCTACAAAGGAGGCTGAATATAACGATTTTGTAGAGAGCTTGCGCGGCTTAGGACCAGCAATTCTATATAGGGGTTAAAAGGAGGTTACAATCTGGTATGCGCGAGTTCAGCATGCCAAGACTTTAAACTGCTGAACTACGAGTCTATCAATAAACCGGTGAGGCGCACGTGCCTTAGACGCTTAGGGCATGTTTCTAGGGTCCATCTTCTGACTTTACTAAACGATGGCTATGCCCTGCATTTGTCACGACCCTACACCTTAGCACCTACCGTTAGGTAGGAGATTAGCGTCGGTAGCAGGATAACTGCTTTCCCTTAGCTTAGAAACTTTGTTCTTTTATACCCACTTTGAACTTGATTCAGTGCAGGTCGTGACACCAAAGCGGTGGGCGTCAGGTAGAGGCCATCCCAGATGTCTTACCCGCTTCTTTTTTTAATGTTCAAATTTCGGTAAAACGTCCCGCAGCAGCAGTTCTCATCCCTGGCTGCATCCGTGGCTCTCTGTCGTAACTCCCTTTCCCGGCAACCCTAGGAAAATAACAAAGCAATGATTGACCGCCTGTTATAACTCGGTATGCTATAGCACCTATCATGCAAGGTCTCACCACGCCGTTAGCTGAGCCCATGAATAGATAAGATGTTACACAAAGGTGGAGCCGTACGCACTCTTTAAGTAGTTGGCGTGCATCCGACCGGTCAGGGCGGGGGCCTCGTCGTTGATGAGCAAGCGGCGACTGCGGTGCTGGGTTGGTGGCGCCTCGGGACATGAGGTTGTAGTGATGGTGAGGTGGGATGCTCGCCAGGGCCAGGACGCAGAGCCAGAAGGACGAAGAGAGGGCGTCGGCCGCCTCGGTTTCTAATTTGTCTATCCTACTTCTGGAATTGGTTTTGCTGAAGGCGGCGATAAAAACAGCGTGGATGAGCTTGCGGGTAAACTCATCCGATATCTGCTCGTAAAAAAAGAAGGATCGTTGCCGACGGCGGGCGAGAAGAAGCGCGGCAGTGGCAGCCAGGTAGATGGTATACTGGACGAAGTAAATAGCAGCAGACAGCCGGCGTCGACGGCCTGGCTGGAAAGCAGAAAAATCAACACTAATGCGCACTGCGAATTGCTCTAATTTTAAGCCCTTTCGTCCTCTGGGCAGGATTGGATAATGGTGAGGGGTTCTTGTTTGCCCCCGAGTACGGTAGTGCTAGGTGGAAGTAGCGGATGGTGATCGAGAAGGTCAACGGGGATGACACAGCGGGACTTCGAGGTTAATTCCCCGTGCTTAAACAGCCATTTTACGACTGAGCAGCTGTAATTAAAAATTTAAGGGATTTCGACCTACGCTAAAGGTGTACTTGGCTGCACACCCAACTTACACCCCTTGAACAGCCGTGTGTCTCTGGAAACAGGAAAGATATTGTAATGAAACGCGCTGCAGGTCTGGCTGGTAAATGTGGACGGTAAGCGGGTGAGCGGGGCTGGAAGCACGCTGGCAGGGGAGTTTGAGAAGAGGGGAGATGACGGATGGGAGGATTGGAGTGGACAATATGAGGATGGGTGAAGTGAGTGTTTGGACGTCGGGACAGGGAGCCTACGGGACGGTACGTCGGAAAACCTTGCCTTAGTGAGCTGAGCTCTAGGTAACATCGCCATTCCTGTTGCGGAATCGCCGTATATATTAACTATACTAGATCTATTTTAGTATGCAGAAGAGACGCCAACCTAAAGGTGACAGAAAAATACGTGCATTGCGTACTTCGGCGTTCTGTAGAAAAAGTCATATGTACATCCTATTACTATGCTATTAGATCTAACGATGGATCAGATGAAAGAGTAGAATTAGTATAAAGAGTAGGAGGGAGGTCCACCCGGGCGTGGGTGTATACACCTAGTAATAAGTAGCGGCGCCCCCACGCCTAGAGCAATACAACGGTATAAGAGTTGTATATATTTATAGCCGTAAACGTGCTCGTGGGTCTTATCGGGCATAAGAAATACACCTAATTCTGAATAAAAGGGCACGATAACTACTATAAGTAGATATAACAGGCGCTCTTATTGTATCGCTATAAGGCGTTGTAGCAGTACTTTTATATTGATCCACCTGACCCGCTCTTAGAGGGCCCACCTAAAGACGTTACTCCTGCCGCCGCTTTTCGTAGCACGCCTGAACGCCTTAAGCTCTCATTACTTAAGAACTATATTAAGGGTATAACGCGGCACCTCCTTACACCCGGTACTAACCTCGCTATTAATAAGATGACGTAGCTCTTTACTGGGCGCTCTATATATATTATAGCGCTGCCTTATAAACCTGTAGGAAAGGGCTTTAAGTTGCATGTAATTGCTGACAGCGCTACTAAGGTTATCTTAGATTTATACTATATTGAGCGGAGGTAAGGAATCGTTGGAGTTGATCCTTATTGGACTCGTGCGCCGTATACCTTTACTGGTAGCAAGGCCGTTGCCCTCGAGCTTGTAAGTTACCTGCCTAAGGCCTCCTTACCTTATTTACTCTTTCTCGACAACTTCTACACCTCTAAGGACCTCTTTAAGGCACTCCGCAAGCGCGGCGTCGGCGCGCATAGTATTGCTAAGACGAGTAGAGGCAGCGGAGTCCATAAAGAGCGTACAGCGCTTAAAAACGGCTATAAGTGCATGCCTAGTTAGGGCTTATTTAAGGCAACTTATGACGAGGGCGTTATGCAGGTGAGTACTCAACACTATAGATTAAGCGTAGCTAACAGCGCGGAGCTCCGCTGGCAGGATTCAGTGCCCACGCTCTTTATAAGCACTATTGACGACGTCCAATTCGTACACAAAGATCGTTAGCGCCCGCCCAAGGCCTCCTCGCAGGCGGCAATTGAATATTAGGAGCTAACGAGACGTAGGCACTCTGGCACCTCCTCCTTAACCTGGCAATCACTAATGCGTTTTATCTACGCAAGCTGTTCCTCGCCCAAGTGCCTCTACCACACCCTGTCCCTCTTCCAGTACAAAATATAAAGGAGTTTAGACAAGAGCTGGTAAAGGAGCTGCTTAAGCGAATAGAGCGAATAGTTGGCAAGCCCTTATGGAATCAACCAAGGCTCCTTTAGAGCGTGAGCCTGTTAAGCGTTACAAGCCCGACAAACTGCCTTAAGGCCTCTGCCGCGCCTGCGTTACTTATAGGCGTAAGGCGGGCGAGCGTAGGCGGCGAGGCGGGACTGTTTTGTATGAGACGATGAGGCAACGGGCGCAGGGTAGGGCGCCGCGAACAAGCAATGCGTGTATAACGTGTAAAATTAACCTCTGCTAAGGCTCCTCATGCTGGGAGGATCATCTATAGGCAGTAGGCAATTAGGAAGCGGGTTCAATGAGTAGATTAAATGTAGTCCTAAATAAGTAATTAGCATGGTGTTGAGTTTTCAACCAATAGATAAGCTCCGATAAGGAGTTGCACGTGATAAAGGACGCGGCTAAGGACCCCGTCAAACGGGGAGATAATAATAGTCTATTGTTACGGTACAGCCTTCACAGGGTAAATAGAGTAAGGAAGTGGGGGCGCACGCCGATGATGATGATGATGGTGATGATGATGATGATGATGAATTCATAGTCCGTCCCAGCCGCCGAAGGCAGCTACGCGGCACGCGGCCGGCCTCGCCGTCCTCGCTAGGACCTAAGCGAGGCGTTCCAGGCCTGGCCAGTTATCTATCTTATCTGTATTCTACATACATATCTCCAAGCGCTACGGTCTTCCCTTTAGCGCTAGTCTCTCCCGCAAACTATTTCGTCTTTCTCCAGTGTCAAGCTTTATATTATAGGTATGCTGTTGCTCTGAATTGCCCAAGGAGCTTGGTTGCCATCATGAACTTTGCTGCTGCTATGGCGGTGCTGCGCTGGCTTAGTAGCTTCCTTAGATCTGTCGTCCATCGGTTCCGACCCTTCTCATCCGGCGTACAGAAAGCAATCCTTAGCTCGTTGAAGTACGAGCAAGGATCTTCAACGTAAATGTGCTTCCGTTCGCGGTGGGTCCGATCACGGGACATGCCGAGGGTCGTCGCCTTAGAAAGCTCAGACCTTCATTGCTGACCCAAAAACTGCTCCACATCCTGACATATGACGCCGCTGCCTACATACGCCGGGTGCAGTAGTATTGCGGCGAGATACATGCAGGTGCACTCAACATGCTGTGCCGCACTCAACAGCACATCAGGCTGTGCCACACTCAACAGCGCCCCCACCATGCAACGTTGCATGCGACCGCGGCGCTTAATCGCCGTTCGTTTAGCTACCTCGACTCTCGCCTGTCTTCTCCTGTCCCCACGACCTGAACCCGACTGAAGCTTACCCAGCACACACCTCACCTACTTGGAGCAGGCCGACTGTAAACCACCCAGCGGATGCTCATTTTCTGTTCCCATACTTTTACTGTCATCTCAAATCCTCTCACTGCTACCCGCCATCCAACCGCCAGCCGCCAAGGAAGGAGCCAGGTGTGGCCCGACCGGTCGCGGAAACACACAGGTCTTGCAGGCTACACTCCTTACTTCCTTCCGACGTGTCAGTTCGTCTGAGCTACCGCCATCATTGTGGAATTGGACCAGGGTTCAGAGATGCTGAATTCTTCCCGTCTTGGCGCCGGTAAATCACACTCAACGTGCAATCACTTTGAACCTACGCCGCTCTCTGCCGGGACATCCTCCCAGCCCCTGCCATCCCTCCCATCGACATGGTGTTCAGCCACCATTCTCTCGATTTTCTGCTTAACCATGTTGTTTTCCCGGCGAAACTACCCCAGCAGGAAGACGATATGGTCACGGAGCGAAGCGGTGAGGAATTGCTGGCGCGACTGCTGAAAAAGGCTCTCAGCCACTTTCTTGCAGAATGCGTACCCGGGACTCATGAGAAATGGAGGCCAGTCTCTTGTGCTCTTCAGCATATGTCCCATGGCTGGACAGACTACGAGGGCTCCCTGACATCAACGCTTCAAGGCCTCGAGCTGGCAGGTTAGTGGATTTACACTTTTTGTTAATTGGGCTCAAAGGTCTTGCATTCTATTTACGTAGGTAGTAAAATTGGGTGTCTAGTTGTGTATGTACAGTTTTCAACACACATACACGGCAAGATGTTGCTTCGACTGCCCACGTAGAATGGCTCAGAAAACGTACATCTACATCTGGATGTATGCTTCTATCGCCTGCGTGAGAAGGCTGGATTTTTCTGCAATATGCTATGGAAAGAAAGCTGACATGCTCACAGACGCTACGATCGTCCACGTCAAGGCTCAGAATGCCGGTCTGTTGCTCTTCCGTACAGACGCAGAATCCGTTTTGGTTCATGCCTTTGAAGCTTCAGCTCAATCTCCAAATGTAATGGGATCCTGCGACCGCTTGACCTGGAGATTTCCCGGCCAGACCATCAGCTTTCCGAGTCATCTTCTCAATAACAATGCTTTTGTTAACGAGATGACAACAATGGTGCTACAGATGGGCGCTGAGCCGGTCAAATCCTCCATGCAGACCACGAAGAAGGCCCAGTCCATTGTTCCGGAAGAACGCGAGACGGTACATCCAAAGCTGGTGACACAGGCCCTCATGGCCATGCTCTGTGCTTGGGGAGGGTCTTGCCAGAACCCAGAGATCATCAAACATGTCCGCGATGACGTCAACTGGAACCAGACCAAACTACTTTGGAGACGCTCTCCTTTTTGGCTTGTTACCCGCGTCAGCATTCAGATCCTGCTGTCACACACATACACTGCAGAGGAAGGCCGGATCCAATACAAGAACTTCATGGCGTTCTTCATCGCTAGGATTTGCAGCAACATCGTCAGCGAACCTGTTGACGCTGACCTGAAGATGATTGCTGCTATGAAAGCTGCACGCCGCCTCTCAAAGCTTGAGGGCAATGCATTTCCCTTTGTGGCAGATGCGGTACAATCCGCCGTGGCAAACATCCGTGCTAGATTGGACTCTTCCTGGTCCGAGTTCCAGGCGCAGGAATCACCGTCAATCCCAAGATTGCCCACCGAGGCGACCAACGACGATTGCGCCCTTCATTTGAACAATAGCCGCGAGTACCTTCGAGCTGTTCTGTTTGGTCAGGATGAAAAGCTAAAGCTGTCTACCATAGACTTGGAAACCGGGCCCCGATTGGAATTCAAAGCGGATGGCTTGCCTCACTTGCACCGCACTTCAGATACTGTCCATAATCTGTTTCTCCTCACCGACTTTGAAACATGGACTATGCAAAGCCTCCATTCATGGATGGAGTCTCGTGAAGGCAGCGAGTCGGATTGTAACTCCTTACTGAATGAGATGCGCACTTATCTGGAGCTCGCTCGTGAAGAGTATCAAGGCAACCCCAGGGCGCTTTCTGTCATGTTACAGGTCACTTTGGAGATGTGGATGGCGCTGGATACCTTTTGCTTGCAGCTGTACCCACTGATGCGGAAATTCGGCCCTGAGATTCCGAAGGACCTTGGCAACCCACTTCTGCTCCCACATCTTTCCCAGATGAAGAACCTGGATCATTTCGAGGATCATCTTGCAATGCGATGGGAAGAATCCGAGTCTGATAACCCGTCAATTTTAGGCCAACTGTCTTCAAGGTCGTTCTCCGTTCGATTTTACGCACAATCTCAGGTGCATCAGGCCATGCGCAAAGAAATTGAAGATGAGGCATCAGAAAGAAGGGCACACAAGCATTCAGAGTGGGTGGAGAGATCAGAGCATTACCGGATGCTGTTGCACGAGGCATCACGCATCGAGCACTCACAATTCATCGACCGGTGGGGAGAGTGGGAGTGCCAAAGTAACTGCCCGAAATGCTCGAAGGAAAGTCTGGCTGGGCACATGCGGATTGAAGTAGATGAGTGGCCACTGCCAGCCAATGAGGTGCAGGCTCAAGCTGCAGTCTTCGAGCTCGATTGTCCTGCTGGCTTTTCAGCTTGGCGAGATGCTACGTGGCTCATCGTCCAGCACCTGGGGCGCGCAGAATACTCACGTGGAGATGATGTTCGACAAATGCTTCTGGAATACTCGCCGTTGATGCCGTATGCATCAAGAGAAGAAGGCCGAATCGTTACGCTCGCTTCTCACACCAAGTCTTTTCTCAGATCCCATTACAGAGAAGAGTCTTTCCCTGTCGCGTTCGAGAGTATTGCGGTCAACAACGGCCTGCTATATAAGTTGATCGACCAGGGCATGGGAAACTGCTGGGTGCAAGACCAGACATCACCGCCGAGTTTTGACCGGCATTGCATCTCACTGCTACCGAACGGACCGTATTTGAATTTGCAGGAGTTTGTAAACACGACCTCTCGTACGCCCAACGAAAGCCTGGCGGCGCAGCAAAAATGCCATATTGAAATCACTTCTCACGAATACCTAGCTTTCAGCTCGCTGCGAGCAGGTGAACGTATCCAATGGCTGAATATCATACGAGAACTGGGATCAGCGGACTTGTCTTTCAACGCTACCGCGGTCCATGTACTCATTCGGCAAGCAGCCCTGCAAGCCGGATCGCGTGCTGTGCATACGGTTCTTAGAGAGGCTCATAAACCTTTCAAAGATCCGAAATTCTGTGCTCGACTCGTCGGCCTTCTGGGAAGCCATCTTTCCAACATCACGTCGAACTGGAAAGAGCAAAGCCGACTTGCCACCATCGCATTGTTAGGTCTTCGGACGCTAATGCTCAGCACAGAGCCATCGACAGCATGCATAGCCATGCAGTTGCTTCGGGACGTTCGCGAAGTTGCTCTTGGTTGGTGTCGGGATATATCTAGCAACATTCACAAATGCAACACAGAAGTTGAGAGTAGAAGAATGGGGGCGTTCCTCGTACGGTCTGCTTTAACCTGTCGGATGACATACGATACAGACCAGGACAGTGTCCACTTGGTTTTGGCCAATCAGTGCGATGTCGCGCACTTTGTCGAGTCATCCATCTATCTCAACGATAACTATTCTGCCCACCAGAAAGATCTCCCCGCAGGAATCCGACAGTCCGTTCTTGTAGACCGGAAGCTCTCGCGCTGTGTTGCGTCCCGTTTCAGGGATCTGATAAAAGTTCTAGGATCCAGTGTCAATGATGGAATCAAGAATGCCCATGGGCTGACCGGGCTTGACACGCATTGGGATTTTGTGGCAGGCAAAGAGGAGCGGTGGGTGAGTTGTACTCTCACACTCAAACCAGACAGCTTCAAGCAAACATGTCATTATGATGTTCTATGTGGAACGCTACTGTTGGATGGGCGACGCATTGGCAGGCTGCCGCCGCAGTACATGAGCGCCCCACTCTACAGCAGGATTTTTGGTTCCGTAAGTCTAACCCCCTGGCTTTTTCATTCACAAAAGACCTGCTAATGTCGTAGCGCATCCTGAACGTTACTCAGTCCCACCTTCCGGGGATGGAATACAGGGCAGTCAAGTTGATCAGTGGGCACGAGGTAAGTCAGCTCAATATATATACACGTACATATAAGACTCTAACAGAGTTACAGATTCATCTAGGGATGAGGAATAAAGAGCTTCTCATCGAAGCACATGTCGGAGAACGTCACCTTCGTCTCATACCTCATGAAATCTTGGAGCCCGATTTTCCTACGAGCCTGAGTGAGGGCTTCATCCATTGGATGAATTTGAGAAGCGGCGAGGTTGAGTTTCGGCCTTTAGCGTTTCCATGGGAAGTTTCTGAACGAACCTGGAAACTCCGTTTTGCAGAGGATGGGAGCTCGTACATGGAACTCAGCAACAAAAGGCTGGTCGACCGAGAATCCCGTGTGGGGAAAGCCGTCCTTGATATTCTCCAAGTCTTGGAGGATCGTCATCAAATTGTCATCAGTTCCGTTCCCGGCGGAGTTGAGGTCGAAATACCGCGGATGAGGTTGACATTTACCGTGAACAGGGACGGACGTCTGGAATCGAAACAGCTACGCGGGATGGTCGACCCCGAACAATACATTGGGTGTTTATTCGGATTGCGAAACAAGCTCGTCTTTCTGAACTTGGGGTTGCATCCCAAGACTCCCCAGAGAAGCGTCGTCATACCATATGGTAGAGTTTCCGTCTCTAGGTCCGGCGGACATAGCCGGGTTGAGATTGATCCCGGCCATGCGCAGCAATTGTCTTTCATGCACTATCAACTCGACAACAGGTTGTCACGCCTCCGAAGCCAGAAAGATGCCATTAGCAAGCTGTTCCTGGCCTATCTGCATGCTACCACGGGTTCCGTGATGCCCGATCCGCTCACTGGCCGTACGGGCACTCAAGAAGCCTTGCGAATTCTGCAAGAACAGTCGCTAAGGACTTCAACATCCATCACTGAGGATGTCGTCCCATTGCTCGACAAGATTGCGGCGTTGACTCCTACGCGGGTTTTCTACCCAAAACACCTGCGTAAGATGCAAACGGTCAAATATCAATCGAATCTGGGTCAATTGGCGCAGCATGAGGATTTCCACACCTTGGTTGAGAACTTGATTCACCACGCATCCCAACTCGACATGCTGCAAACTGGACCGAGCCCAGTGTTACTCATCGAAAACCGCGGTGACCCCCACCTTCTACGCCGGGCAGCCATTCGGAATTCTTGCCTTCGAAACACAAGCCTGGGACGAAAGGAGAGACAAGACAATTTGTACATTGCAAGAGATGACGGAGGCGACAGTGCCGGAGCTCGCCGGGTGTACGAAATCGTCTCCATGGTTCGGCTATGGCCACGAAAGGTCGACGTGATTCTGGACCTTTCTTCGAGGGTGAGGCAATGGCAGCAAATTGAAGGCTACTACCAGAACTTGGACCTGTCCAGTTCGACTTGTAGCGACCTTCTGGAGTTCCCTGTTGGCCAAAGATGGGGCTCGCTGTACGAGCTTTGCCGAGCCTGTAACCGATCAGTCGAGCAGTACAAAATCATGCGCCTTTTTGCAATGATTGTCTTTGAGCAACCCGAGTCCATGCTAATCTTGCGAACCCTCTTAGGCATTGCTTGTTCTGGATTGTTCACCGATATCCAACCTCTGAAGTCCACATATGACCTCACATTTGGGGAAAGTCCTAATCACTTTTCCCTTCAACATGCGATCTCGAAGCATATACCAGAGCCGACCAAGGACTATGGTGAGCCGAAACAACGTTGGAGGGAAAGGCTTGGTGTCTTTCGCACGGAGAAGGCTCGAGAAGTGTCCTCAATTGCCAGCCACGTTTCAGGTCAATGGCCATGCGATGCTCCTAGCGTTCCTCCATCCGGATACACACTCCGTCAAAGAAATATGGAAATCGAATGTGAGAAGCAATTTACCGTCTGGAACGATAATCGAAAGTTTATGCTGCATATTGCAGATGTGCAGTCTCAACTTCGCAAGATTGACTCAGAACATATGGACCTACCACTACCGCCATCTCCGGCAAGGCCATCCCTAACTCATGGAAAGGTATCGACCGTTGTAGCGCCTGATCTAATGAACCTCCTGAACCAGAGGACCCCTCCAAAACCACCAGTCGTTCCCCCGCCAATCCAAGCAAATCGGTGCAATCAGCCTGCAAAGCACTTGCCGAACCTGAAAGAACTGGAATGGATAATAGGTAGCATGAAAGATGACAGCGATCCCACTCGCAGAGCTTACGCCAAAGACCTGGAAACCAGCCTGACATCCCTCAAGCAGGCAGATCTTCCCGAAACCCCTGATACAATCCCATTGCAGGACAGCGTGCTTCTTAATCATCATGCTGCGCTCAAAAAGCATGCTGCTACCGCTCGTTCCTCAACAGACCTGGCGTTGAAACCGGAAGAGCTGTCCGACCGAGTTTTGTACGATGTAGGCCTATGGCCTCACATCGATACAGCGTCGTTACTTGCATGTCTTTCCGCGCACCGACGGGAATCGGTGCCCGATCAATGGAAAGCTTTTCTCATCCCCTTCGGTCGACTACTATCATCACTTCAACGGCTGGAAAGGCTATTGAGTCTTAGTCATCAAAAAGACATCCTGGGATTCTACAAGGAAGTAGAGGAGCCGGGCCACCAGTCGTGGAACGCCGCTGACTTTCCTGATTGGCTCCTAATTGAGATAGAGAACAACCTGACAATTCGCGACGTCCAAGCGACAGTGGCGCGGAAGATGATTCAACCGGATCACGGTAGAAACGCTGTTTTGCAACTCAATATGGGCGAAGGGAAATCCTCTGTTATTGTTCCGATGGTCATGACCGCTTTGTCTGACGTCGGCACAATCGGGAGGCTAATTGTCCTCAAGCCTCTGCTAAAGCAAACATTGGATCTGCTCTCGCAGCGGTTGGGCGGGTTGGTGGACCGCCGCATCCTCCATGCACCGTTTACCAGGGACAACGAACTGGATGCAGACCAGGTCTTTCAACTTCGCGCACACTTCGAGCAATGTCGAACTGACCAATGTATAATCGTCACCCTTCCGGAACACATGCTGTCTTTTCGACTCATGGGGCGCGAGCGCCTTCGGACTCAATCTCAGCTGGGGTGGCAAATGATGGACCTGGAGAAATGGCTCAACGCAACGTGCCGCGACATCCTTGATGAGAGCGACGCAATACTTGACCCCCGCTTCCAACTGGTGTACTCGATTGGCAACCAGAGGATCATGGATGGCCAGCCTGACAGATGGGTTATTACACAGAGGCTTCTTGCACTTTTCGCACGTCAGGCCTGCCGCCTGCAGGAAGAAGGGTCGAGAGATATCGAAGTAGACTTTAGAGGCCGAAGCTTCCCGCTGATTACTTTCCTGAACCATGAAGTGGGCCCACTCTTGCTGGATCGGGTTGTTGATGAGATCGGTCTGGGGAACTTTCCGGACATCTCGCTTACGCACTGTTCCGTTGCGGTGCGTCAAGCTGTTTTGGAATTCATTCGAGAGCGTTCAGTGCCCGAGAGCACCTTGACTGTCATGGAGCAGGAGTTCGGAGGTTCAACTAACTGGAAAAACATCCATTTGCTTCGCGGACTGATCTCCAACAACATCTTGCTATTTTCCTTCCAGCAGAAGCGTTGGCTCGTCAACTACGGGCTCGATCTTTCGCGATGCAGAATGGCAGTACCATACCGAGCTAAGGGTGTTCCGTCAATCAGCGCAGAATTCGGCCATCCAGATGTCGCCATCGTCCTCACGTGCCTGACCTATTATTACAGCGGGTTGAACTCGGCGCAACTCCGCCAGGCATTCGAGAAACTGTTTCGCGAATCTGACCCGGCGAGCGAGTACGAACTTTGGGCGCAGGACTCCCCGAACATGTCCGTCCGGAGTCTTCATGGGATCAACTTGGAAGACGAGCGCTCATGGAAGGAGACAATCTTTCCGCAGCTGCGCTTCTCTAAGTCTGCTGCCGACTACTTTATGACGACCGTAGTGTTTCCGCACGAAGGGAAGGAGTTCCCCGCAAAGCTGTCCACCTCAGCGTGGGATATTCCCTCCGAGAAGCAGCCAAGTACTGGGTTCAGTGGTACCAACGACAACAAGTTCCTCTTACCGCTGTCCATTCGTCAGAACGATCTTCCGCAACTGCATCGCACAAATGCAATGGTAGCAAACATGCTCCTCCAACCGGAGAACCGCCAATACGTGGAGGCTAAAGACACTTGGGGCAAGCGGTTTAGTACTGAAGGCCTCCTTGAACTACTCTGTACCCAGTCACCTCACCTCACGGTCCTTATCGACGTCGGGGCTCAAGTTCTCGAAGCGAGCAACAAAGATGTGGCCGAAATGTGGCTGAGACTTTCTCCGGACGTTGACGCTGCGGTCTTCTTTGATGAAGCTGATGAGCAGCGTGTACTAGACCGACAAGGGTTTGTTGAACGACTGTCGATTTCTGGGTTTCATCAGAATCTTGACAGATGTTTGATATATCTCGACGAGGTGCACACCCGTGGCGTAGATATCTCCATGCCAACTCATGCCCGCGCCGCAGTTACACTTGGGCCAAGAACTACGAAGGACCGCTTGGTTCAAGGCGAGTCTCCCTAACTTATCCTCTCCGTGTTCCACACGCTAATCGAGAAACAGCTTGCATGAGAATGCGCAAACTTGGCTGTCACCAGTCCTTAATGTTCTTTGCTCCACCCGAGGTTCACCAAGAAATACTCGCCCTCTCAGACAAGCAGCAAGCCCACGAACTAGGCTCGCCCGACGTACTTCGCTGGAGCTTCGAGCAAACCTGCCGTGCGACGAGCTCTATCAAACCGCTCTGGATCATGCAAGGGCTAGAGCACTCTCACCGAAAGCGCCTCTGTGCAGAATACCTGCAAGGGGAAACTGTAACGTCGCACAACATTACTGACTTCAGCTCCCGCCTGGAAGAACCCGAAGGCCGCTCTCTGCACGAAATGTACGGCGGACGCTCTGGCCAAGCCACCTTCCGCTCCTGCCTCACAGACGAGCAAGCCCGCCCCGACCCAACCGTCCAGCACTTACTCTCAGAATGGGACGCTCTCAAAGAAAGCCACAGCCGGGACTGGTCTCTCCAAGAAGAGCAAGAACGAGAAATCGCCCACGAAGTTGAACAAGAGCGCGAACTGCAGCGGCCGCCACCAGCAAAAGCGTTCAAACACAGCATCGATCCCGCCGTACTATCCTTCGTCCAGAGCGGCAATCTCGAAGGCGCTTCTCCGACGCCTTTCCAACCCGCCTTCGCCAGCCTACGCTCGACGTCCGCCTTCCAGTACCTACACGCAGACGCGGTTGCCGACACGCTCTATGCGACAACCGACTTCGTCCGCACCGTTGACCTCACGCCCGGCTCGTCCTCCGACGATTTCGTGCGTCCCGTCAAGTGGATTCTTACAAGCAGGTCCGACCGCGGCGCGCTGCTCGTCATCAGCCCCTACGAGGCTAACGCGCTGCTCCCCTCCATCCGACGCTCCGCGGCCATCGGCTTGCATGTCTATTCTGCGAAGACATCGAGGGCGATGCGCGATTTCTCCCATCTGGACTTCTGTACCGTGTCAGGCTCGGAAGAGGCGGAGGTGTACGCGCCAGACGCGCTGTTGGTGGCTCAGTTGGGCTTGTTCGCGGGCAGTCTGTTTTTTGATCGGTACGCAGCGTATAAGACCGTGGCAGATTTCTTGGGCATTTTGACGGATGCTGCGGGGGTTGAAGGGGGTGTCGTAGTTGGGAGCGATGGTTTTATGGATGGGGAGGCGAGGAAGCGTCTGGGGTGGCCGGTTCAGTCGCCGTTTAGGGGTAGTCCGATTGTTTTTGTGAACGCGCTGATTGGCATTCGGAGGAAGGGACATGTGTACTCGCAGACGCATTTGGGGCATCTGCTGAGTGGGAGGATGTTGACGGAGGAGGGGTTTGGGAGAGCGTGATTTTTGGTGTCAGCCTGGGCGAGCGGCTGTTCAGAGCGTTTTGGCTTTGTAGTGGAGACTTTCTTGCGACTTGGTGTCATGGGAAATTCGGAAAATGAATCGATACAGGTATTGTCAGCGATCCAGGTTGCGTTGAGCAAGGTGAATCATTTTGGCAAAACATGATATTCCTCCCTCAACGGCGTCAACGTCCTACTGTAGGCTCCCAACTTGCTAGGTGAATTGACTGAGCGCTCGGGAAAATTGCTCGAACGCTGGAAGCGGCCGGCCATAGAATTTTGTCTGGAAGGGTCGTCCTTGAGGCGGACTATGGATGCTTTTTCGTACATATACTAAGTTCATAAGCACAGATATTACGGCGCATCCTCCACAGGATGAGCAAGTTGAGGATCAACCCCGCCAACGCAATCGAGCCAGGTAACGAGGAAACCCGAAGTCACGTTACCACTTGCGATCAGTTGGGCCCACCTGCTCAGTCGCCAAGGCCAACTGAGCAAAAAAAAAAACAACTAGTTACTTGCAGCGAGAACTAATTCTTGGAATAAAGCCTCACAACCACGCGTAATTGCCCTGCAACACGCGTCAAACTGCTCTACCGGCAATCCGCTATCGCCCAATACCGGATTGTCTGCTATGGCGGCCGCCGACGCCTCGCGACTGGGCGAAAACCCCCTTTCACTCTACGAGCACGCCGCACAGCTTAGGACCCAGGCAAAGCAGCTTTTTAACGACGTAGGCGACCACAGACGTAGCTTCCGCTACCACACTATCGCCCCTCTAATCGAGAGCGCCATCGAGCTGTACGATAAAGCCCTCGGCCAACCGACGCCGGCCGAGCTGAAGGCGGCCACGAGCTCAGTCTTCCAGACCGCGAACGACATTAAGGATACCAGCACCATTAAGTGCACCACTAATACCATCAATATAGTAACCCCTCTTACCCAGCAGAATACACAGCACAGTCCTATGACCTGGGCGCGAGTAGTAGCGCTGCGAACGACGGCAATAGCGTAGACGCAGCCTAACCTTACGCCGAGCCTAACTGAGAAGTGTTGTAAATTGGTGATCAAGCTTATAGACCTATAGATAATTAGCCACCTCCGCTCGCAGCCCCCGACCTACCTTAAAGAACGTATTAACCGTGCCCTAAAGTCGCAGACGGACCCTAAGGTGAACAAGATCTAGGTAGTTATGGCGAAGTAGCTTCGGAGCGGGGATATCGCGAAATATATAAGGAACTGGTAAGAGAAGGAGGTACTGTAGAGAAGCGCATACGGCTGGGTGGAGATTTTAGATGGTTGGCGTTGATTGTGACGTAGACGTACGGCGTCATCGTACATGGCGTACATATAAAGTTAATAGATCCCTTAGATATAGATAATTCTATCAAGCTGCTTGAGGTAGAGAATAAACTGCTACTTCCTAATGCCGAAATTAGATACGTGGGCTGGCTAACTAAAGCTTCCACCAACAAGAAGGCATCATCGTTGGTGGTTGAGTTTAGTAAGGCGGAGGACGCCAACGCAGCGAGCACCGGCGGGATGGTGTGGCGAGCGGGGATGCTCTCGTGCGAGCTCTACGACCGGACATGCAAAGTCAAGCCGTGCTTTAACTACTAGAAGTACGGCCACATAGGAACCTAGTATTAAGTACCGCAAGCCTGCGGTTACTGCGCGGGCTAGCACAGCTCCAAGGAATGCGGCTAGAAGGAGGATCCAAACGTGAAGCGTAAGTGCGCCACGTGTAAGCGCTCCCACACGGTCTGCCCGGAGAGGAAGAGAGTGAAGGGACAGGGTGGAGCGAGCTAAGGCTACGAGGCCATGCCTTCATCCGGTAAATATTAGCAAGAGAGTACCAGCCACGACGCAGGCACCAACGCAGACAGCTCAATTTACAGAACGGATGACCAATCAAACGTCGGTAGTTCCGGTAGCACGCCTGACCAGGAAGCGCGGAAGACCGAGGTCACTGCACACCGAACCTAAAGATGAGGTGATACGAAGCGAGCGGCAGGAAGAAATTAATAGCCTAATTAGGGCAAGCCAGCAGCTCCGGGAGGAGGCGCTGGCCTTAACGCATAGGCAAGCCACGAGCGCTTAGCGACTAAACATACAGCCACCTAGTAGTGAGGTTACGATGCTCGATGATTAAAGACCGGCAGATCTCTATATTGCAGTACAACGTTATGAGATCCAGGACTAAGGTGATGGCTCCCCTTTTCTGGGACAGGCGGACACGCGAGTTCGACATTATTACCCTACAAGAACCGTGGAAGAACCCCTTCTAAGATACGACATACCACCCACTAAAGCGGTGATTCGAGCTGGTACACTTCTACGGTCCAGCCCGGGTGTGTATTTTTATAATGAAACCAACAGCACCGTCCCTATAGACGGCCACCCACCATACATTAGACCTCTGTATAATACACCTTAAAGGGATAGAGAGCATAACCGGGAACTGAACCATCTATATATACAATATCTATAATCCCCTAAAATCGACCAATAGCATAAGTGCCCTGGACGCATTGGTGACGGCGCTTCGAGAGCACCTACGCGACCACCGTATTATACTCGGGGACTTCAACTTACACCACCCGCTCTGGACGGACCGATGTACCATCACCAGGATCAAGAGGCAGATGAGCTAATCTATATACTAGAAGACTTCTTACTATAGCTAGTCTCCCCTCCCGAGACCCTAACCTTTAAAAGAGGCAACGAGCAGACTACGATAGACCTAATCTTTATAACGACAGAGATACGAGAATATATAATTAACTACTCAGTAAGATGCGACCTTTAGCAGGATTCGGACTACATCCCTATTGCTATAACGTTAGACCTCTTAGTCCCTATATGGCCCTAGGAAACGAAGCCGAACTAGAGATATATGGACACCGAAAAGCTTACACAAGTGTTTCTAAATAACATCCACCTAGGGTCAGCCCCGGACTTTAATTAGGGTTCTAGAGAACTACACTAATAATATAATCTAAGCCATCTAGAGAGCTATTAAAGTATCTACCCTAATACTAACAGTCTCTCCTTAGTTACTGCCCAGCTAGATAAAGGAATGTAAGGAGATATAGATAAAAACACGGAGGCTTCGTAGAGCCTAGTAGAGATCTAGATCGGACGAGGATTAAGAAAGATTCCGCTCTACAAGAAACTATAAAGGCAGGCTTAACTAGAAAACGTTAAAGTAAGAGTACCGCGTAAAGATTAAAGATACGGCTATAAAAGAGAATAGTATCTAGAAACTAGCTAAATAAGTATAGGCTTCCTACCCTTAGGGTTATAAAGCTCTTATTACCTACGGTCTATAATGTATAGTAGATAACTATTCTAGTAGTTTTTAACTTTCCTAGCTATAGCCTCTACTATTTTTCTACCTATATAATACTTACTAGACTATAGAGATATCTAACTATAATTAGCTAAATAGTATACTAATAAGTTCTTTAAGTAATTAAGCTAAACTAGGGAATTTTTTTTAAAGTAGTTAGTTACTAGTATATTTACTATTATATTTCTAATTAATATAAAGAGTTATAGTAGTTTTTACTGGCTATTACCTACTAAAATCTTTTCTCTTTTTTATTAGCCTAAGGTAAAAAGTTAATTTCCTTCTTAGTGTTTTCTAGATATTTTCTTATATTATACTACCTTTCTTACCTTAAATACGCCTCTTATTTCCCCTGCAAGCATACTATAATTGCGCGATTAGGTCTGTTATCCTGGTGCACATTATCTTAGAATTATATATATTATTAGTCTTATTTCCCTCTTTTTAAATGCTATTAGCTTGCACCCCTAATTTTCTGTAACTGGTCAACAGAATCCAATTCCCTTACTGTTTAACAGTAGTCTATATTCGATTCCTCTTCCTTTTAATCCTTAACTTTACCGCCTTGTTTCTATGTATATGTCGATCCGACTTTTTCATCGCACAAGAACGTTTGCGCTTCGGGGCCGAGGGCTGTTTCGTCCACGATGCCACCTATCGCCCTGCCAGCTCGACGTGCGCTGCGGTGGAGGTGATCCGACAGCTCGGCTGTGTCGGTAAGAGGTGGCCTAAACGTCCGGGCGCTTACGCACGCGCAGACTTGCACGGTCGAGTAGTCTGTGGTGACAAGTGACCCATGGAGGACGTTTTGGCTCCAATAAGAAGCGGGCTTGTCAACAATTCAAGGTTTACAGATAATGCCATACCTATACTGTGTTACCTATGTACGCGTACCAGAAAGCTGAGGAGTCTCTCCGCAGCCGGAACATCTCTGAGCTCGGCGGAGACTATGGAGGGCTCACTCGACTCTGGTAAAGTCGAGATGGAGGACGAACCGCGTATTGGAACCAACCAGATCGGTGTTGCGATGTGGAATGGGGTGTGCGGTTTGATCCGGAGAATCCTTCCTTTCGCAGCTCGTGACAGAGGCAAAAAACACCTCATTTGGTTAGCGCGTGTGTAGCTATTTGGTCGCCTCGTTGGCTGCTCCTCCGTAGCGATAACAATACCTTCTTCCTCTTGACGCGCTTATTAAGTTTAATGACAGGCAGACGATAAGGCTGTGGAATGCCTGAATACAATGTAGTCCTGGCTTAAACTGATGTTAGTTTAGGCGCTGAGAAGGTAAATAGGACTTCGTATCAGATTTTAGGAGGGCAGCGCGCCAACTAAGTACCTCAAGATGGCCAAGCTCAAAGTCAGGTCGGGGAGCATGAGCGAGGCGAGAAGGCGACCGGACGGGCCTGCTGCAGATGTGCCGGTGCAGCATTCTCAGCAGAACATGACCGACCACGTCGAAGGCAGCTTTGTTGTTGACGAAGATGGCGACGTGGACGCGCCCGGAGCAGAACGCGTTGTGCGCGACGGCGGCGTTCGTATCCTTGTAGGCCCTGTGTAACATTATCCGGCAAAACTTTCCTCGCTCGGCTCAGCGAAAGCCGCTACAGCTGACCGCCTTAGAATTGCAGTGGTCCTCCCTATCGCCAAGAACGTAAGTTGAGTGAGGTTCTAAGCTAGTTTCGAGGCAGGGGGCATACGTCATAATAGCATCGTGTAGGTGAGTGTTGAGCACGTGGGTGAGATGGTGGAGGGTCGTGCGCAACACAGTTCACGCTAAGGGCGGAAGTCCCCCGCCCAGCCTTTATCCAACGTCGTTGCACTCCGCAATTCCACTCCTCTTCCATCCGCAACCACATCCACACTAGTAGCTACTAGCTGAACCACAACTCCTTAAAAGCCATCTGTCCGCAGCAGCTTTCATCACTGCCGCTGTGCGACCATCGCCGGGTTAGTCTTTAGGTTGTTTCATCCGCACGCCCGCCCTTCCGACCGTCGGGCACCCGTTACTCGCGACCAGGCCAGCTGCCTAGACTTCCACCCGCCACACGTCCGACGCCCTTCGGGTCCCTGTAGCGGAAGAGCTGGGGCCTAGTATACTGCGACATCGGTGCCTTGAACCGTCGTTGCGCTAAGCGTGCGAGGGCAGCCGTTGGCTCATCCCTCCCTGGTCGTGGAGTCAAGGCTGCTCCGGCTGCGGCCAAAGCCTAGGTAGGCGGGTATCCCGCGCTCCATTCGTGCGCGCGGGGGCACTGGTTTCTCCTCTCTCCTCTGTTACTGTTTAGAACTAACGATCGGTGCGTCGCAGCCCGTTATGGCTTCCGAAACGGCGTCTGCCGATATCAACGTCGCTAAAGCGCGTGCCTTTGTTGCCTGGACCCGCGACGGCAGGAACAAGGTCTGGCCGCACGTTGACCTGGCCACTAGGATGTCGTGCAGCATCCGCCTTGTTGCCGCCACAAACAAGGCCTTCGTCAGGTTGCGTTTCCCCGTCCAGTTGGAAGACTGCCCCATCCGCAAGCCATCCGTCTACCTCTACATCTACCCCGAGCGCATCCGCTCGCTGGCCGAGACCAATGCTGAACACCACGCCCCAAGCACCGTGCGTACGCTTCTCAACGCGTACGTGGGCCTGCACGTCGAGCTAAAGCAGCCCGCCATCGTTGTCGTCCCGCCCAGGCAACTCGAGACAAAAGATACCACATCTACCACTGCTTTAGATACGCTGCAGTCGCTTGCGCCGATAACGTCCTTTACTATCTACATACCTGCCCACACTCTGTCGCAAGACTTGGTCGCTTTGCTGTGCCGAAAGGTAATAGATGGAGGCTTGCAGGCCCTGGCTTCAAGTGTAGATGTGTCGCGCCTCTACGCCGGACTGGGCGGCACCGCCGTCGAGGGACGCGAGTTCACTCTCGCTTTGGCCAACAAACGCGCGCCGGCCGCGAGCCCTCCTTCGTATGATGAGCTTGGCCTCACGCCGCCGCCGCTGTCGGAGCCGCCTAGAAAGCGACGGAAAGGCAGCGCCTAAGCACCGGCCAAGAAGTAGCCTGCCGTGAAGCAGCCGGCCAAGCAGATGTTGCCGGACGAGAAGGAGCAGCTGGTTGATGAGATCAGCAAGCGCGTGATCGAAGGCATTAGTATCTCGTTCAGAGCCCAGCTCAACGACATGAAGACTGAGATTCTGGACGAAGTGGATAAGCGGATCAACCACCGGCTAGAACAACTCGATGCGGAGCAGAAGGAGTACGTGCAGGAAGAGTTGTTTATACAGCAGCAGGACGTGATATATAAGACGACTGGCATGGTTGAGGACAAGCTTGATGATCTGATCACCGGTTTAAAAGATGACATAACGCGCTATGTACGTGACGAGGTTTTGAATGCTGAAGATCGGATCAAGGAGAATATAGAGTCTTATAGCGTTAGCCTGTCGTTCAACGGCAATGATGGATTTTGAATACCCCTGCTACTGGCAAGTAAGCGTTAGAGCTCCAGTTAAGTAGAGCAATGTATGATGATACGAAACTCGACTCTCGTCTCACCACCATCATTTAAAACACCTCCGTGCTTTACCACGTCGCTCCTTTCCCCACACTAGAAATGGCGCCGTCGCCCGCTCCGCAGCGGCAAGCCCGATTAAGCCCAGTCCTCACACTATAGGGGTTTTACCAACAGGACCTAACCCAGCACGTCCGCTACCCCCCGCGCCAAGGCTGACGTAAAGGCGTATAAGCTGGCACAACACTGCTGCTTAGACTATAAAGAACAGCTGGAACGACCTCCGAACAGATCTGCTAGCGTAGTCCATCTTACGGCCCGGGCCGCGTGGTTTCTTCTTGGCAAAAGCTTCGCCTTGACCGCAACCCAACATGCAGGCAGTAGGGCTGTTTACAAAACGACATGCACTGTATTGGTTAGAAACATCCTTTCAATATTCAGATTCATAAGAGGTACCATTAAACCCAGCACCAGCTCGTGGCCTATCGCATTCACCGCCCGTGGCATATACAGACGTAACGCAAGGCACTCCCTTTTAAAAGGCTAAGTTAAACACTTTTGTACTCCACTTACTACAGGCCAGCGAAGCTTAAACAGGCAAAACTTAAACTTGCAAATCCAGTGTTATAGTAAACTAATTCTTCCTCGTTACTACTATCTCCCCATCTCCCTCCTCTATTACTTATACACTCTCTAACCTCCATCGTTTTAGCATAGGCACCGCCAACGCCTTTACAATGACGCCACTAAAGTTCTCACCAACACCCTTCTAGTCCCCGAGTGTGCAGCACAGAAAACCCCGCCAACACTCCCACGACGCTTACACGGTGAAACGAAGCGTTGGATATAAAATACAATACATATCTTGCCAACATTTTCTAGCACCTCCTACTCCTCCTCGCCCTGATCTAGACAGGCGAACTGCATGTTGCAGACGATAATATAGGGCGTGCTAATAGAAATAAGGCAGCTAACATCGTTTACATCCAACCCTATACTAGCAGCACGCGAATCCTTTACGAACACGCCGTTGAACGCATCTAGTAAAACCTTTGCAACCTTCTAAATGTATAATGCTAAGGCAGTCCTCGCACAGACTGGAACAAGAAGTAGGACTAGGTGCTATTTATAGGCGACATAGCCCTGGCATCTTAGCGTCCAGAGAAGCCCTAATCCTCTTTAAGAAACTGATTGAAGTCCTTACTAGCTAGTTAGATTCGACGGGCTGCATAGCGTGCAGATTGTACTGCCAAGCTTTAAGAATGTCCTTGGGATTCTTGGCTGGGACCATACGGCCAAATTACTATTACTACTTAATGTAGTTTGCCACTTACTTAGTGTAGTAAATAAAATGGTCCTGTAGAGGATTTTAGCTATTATTTCCTACGACCTTAAATAGGCTAATATATTTACTGCTAAATAACATTATTAACTAGTTGTAAAAATTAGGGTGCAAGCTGATGGTATTTAAAAAGAGGGTAATAGCCTAGATTATATATATAATTCTAAGATAATATATACTAGGGTAACAGACCTAGTCGCGCGATTATAGTATACTAGTAGGTAGAAATAAGAGGCGTGTTTAAGGTAAGAAGTTTAGTAGAATATAAGAAAAATAACTAGAAAGCACTAAGTAGAAAATCAACTTTTATTATCTTAGGCTAATATAAACTTTTTTAATATTTCTCTTATATAGGACGCTATTTACGACCGTAATCTCCCTCGGGTCTAGATAATCGCCCCGGTTAAGTTAAGGACGCGAGTAGAAGGCGGGGCTTAGATAGTTAAGAGGTAAAAACCTTAGTCGTATAGGAGGGGTAGGTGCGGTAGAAGGCTAGCTAATACGGGCTACTAGGTAGTAATATAGTAGAGAAATTATAACGGTAGGTATAGTAGCCGCTAGCGGGGTAGAAGTTAGTAGTATAGTTCTAGGGTTTAATAGGGCGGTAGTAGATAGGGTAGCTACGGGGGAGGACTAGATAAGAGCTATAGGGGATCTAGGTTATAGAGAAGAAGGAGTAGATAAAGGTATTAGTAGTTTTATATATAGGTTATATAATAAATATAATTAGGCTAGGTAGGAGTAGTATTAATTAATTAGGTTAGGTTAAGTTTACTATACTTATATTAGGCTAGAATACGCTATGTTAGCCTAGGTTAGATTAGGTTAGGTTAGGTTTAATATACTTTAAGTAATAGTAAAGCTAGTTAGTAATTAATTAATTAGCGTAGTTAGTAACTAAATAGTATAGTATATAACTAGTTTATATTAAATAGTAATGGAATTAGATTTTGTCAACCAGCATCATTACTTACCGTTCCTACTTGCCGTTATTCTTGTCATTGTCAATCATTATTTCAATTCTTTGCACATCACCATCACAAAACCACCGACACCAGACCACACCCGGTTCTCAAGATGTATATATTCAGTAGCTTTAGCATCACTCAATAAACTAGCAGTGGATACAATTCCCTCACTGTTCAACACTACTAAATATATACATCTTAAGAACCAGGTGTAGTCCAGTATCGGTGGTGTTGTAATGGTGACGTGCAAAGGCTTGAAATAATGATTGACAATGAAAAGAATAACGGTAAGTAAGAGCGGTAAATAGTGACGCTGGTTGACAGTACCTCATTACACACACCACCATACGTCCATGATGAAAACGTGCCGTGTTACATCTGTAAAGGAGGAAATCAAACGATAAAAAAGCGAGAACCCGGGACCCGTCAAGCAATATTCTCAAACCGGACATTCTACTACATTTCGCCGTCATGGAGGCAGTACTGAGCGAATGAATTCAAAGCAAACGCTGCAACCATCAACGTCAAATCACCCAATATTTGCAAGCGTCCAAAAAGTTCTATCCGTAATTTTTACTACCCAGTGTATAGGTCCACTCTTTACGCTAATAGTGTGGCAGCGACGGGTCGGTGTGATACGGATATGCGAGTACCACTGTTTTCTAGTTAGTATATGCAATATTACGGCCTTCGATTCACTTTAAAAGCTAATAATTTACCTACAAGTACGGCTTCCAGTACAACAACGCCATATTGGCCCATTCGTATTGCTTTTCTCTAGTTACGACGGCGGTAATGACGAGCTCGGCTCCAATGTAGCTGTACACTAGCCTGGGATGATGCCTGTTGTCGAAAATCGGGCTGCGGGGATTCCGAACTCAGCGGCGCAAGTGTTTACGAACGCTGCTGTCCTCTTGGAGGTTGGTTTCGTGTGGGTGGCTATGCTGGAAGCTAATGATGAGGGCGAGGTAGAGAAGGAGCTTAAAAATGTTAAATGAAGTCGACGCGTCCATCATCTATTACTACGCGGAGGACGGGCTTGCTGAGATATAGAATCTTGCTTAACGGATGACGGTATTAAAACTGGACACGACAAAACCTTCTTTTATCCATCTTATAGATCGTGCAGGGTGGCGTCGTTCTCCATCCCTAACTAGCAGCTCGTCTGACAGCTTTTACGCCGACGCATCCTATGATGCTTGGAAAGATGATTGACAGACTTCGGGCACTAAATGTCGCGTGCGATGTGGTGTTTGAAAATTCCATGTTTATTCCCCGGCGCATACACCTAAATACACGCCGAAATATGGACCGAAAACACTAAATATACCACATAAAAACGTCCTCGATATGAATATGTGTTTCTATTCTCCCAAAAACACAACGCGATCTCCACACAGATAAGTCACGATCAACAATGGCCGCTTTGCCTGATACAGCAGCTGTTCGGGTAAGATGACCATGTCCTCAGAAAAGCAGCCCGAAATTAATAATTCAGGCCCCCGAAAACGCTTCCCTCGACGAGACAAGCATACTCGCTGCCAACAACAAACTGCTTCCTGAAGGTGAAAGCTTCCATGTAAGTTCCGCTCCAACACCTGCCATGCTGCCCTCTCTTAACCACGCTTCTATCAAGGTTGTTACACTCTCCTCTGGCGAGCGTGTTCCCACGGGTACCGTCGCTGCATTCATGAAGAACCTCAAGGCCTATGAGGAGTGCGCCGAAGCCGAAAGTTCGGGCAAATTGAGCCCTGAAGAGGTGCAGGACAAGAAGAAGAGCATCGAAAGTGAGATACGTCAGAGCCTGCCGTTGCTGAAGAAATTGGGCATGTTTGAGTTGTTCAGTGTTGAAGAGTGGGGCAGCAACACTGCCAGAGCAAGCAGAAAGTTCGTGGCGGAAGAAGCAAGGCGGAATGGTTGGTAGATAACGATGATGTTCTGAGGCGAGGTCTTCAGCTGCATGCTCATCTCCATCAGTCTTTACTGCAGCTCGTGCTTAGTTACCATGGATTGTCTCATTTTCGTGTCGCGATTTGGACTATTTTTTTTCGTCCTTGCCACTTGCTACAGCTGCTAAACAACCGCGCTGTAACTTCAAGTGCTACACCTCTCTTCGTCATGCATCCGGCCTCCATGGAGGATTTTGCAGACCAGTTGTATTTTGCCTTGATCATTTACTTCGTTGCACATTTTCCTCGTTATCGCTCTCGATACCCACTCAATCAAGAACACGAACACGCTTTATGGATGACCCTGGACATGATAGTGGTGTAACTTGCATTTTCCAACTAAACAAGTTTAGAAAGCGTTGACGAACTACGTAAGACCGACGAAAGCTCTGAGACTCTTTACCCCGGAGCCACACCGTGAAGCCCCACCAATTTTCTCGCAAGTTATACCTTGGTAAGCAAGCTCCATCCACCCTTCCGGATCCGAGTGGCCACAAGGCACAAGCATCCCAAGGCCATAACAGAGCCTGCCACTCCAATGAGGCCGTGGAAGCTCCCATCGAGATTGTCACGCACTGCACCGAGCACTGGGAGACCAACAAGCGACCTGCAGCAAGGGTTAGCGGTGTGAAGATGATCGAATATAGACGTTACACTCACCCGAGTGCCAGGCAAATGCAGCCCAGGCCAAACTTGACACCCAAATCCTCAATCCGGCCGTCGACGAGGGCTATAACGCACGGCGAACACAAGCTGATGAAGCCGCCCGAGACGAAGCCGTACAAGACGGCAAAGGCGACGATGCCGGCGTTGGAGGGGTGGTAGCTGAGCGGCAGCCAAAACGCCAGCATCGCGGTTGCAGAGCCGGCTGTGACCAGACACATGACGTTGAACTGGCCGAGGTTGTCCGACAGCTTGCCGGGCACGACGCGGCCGACCATGGACCCGGCGTTAGCCATGGAAACCGTGTATTGGGCCAGGTCGAGGCTCATGCCACCGGCCACGGCCATCTCCGGCAGGTAGTTGAAGGGCGCCAGCAGCGACCACATGCAAAAGAAGCCCCCAATCACAAACGTGGCCCAGGCAACGCCATTGTGGCGCAGGCCACTAAAGCGGCTTCCCTCGGCTTGCGTGGCATCGGCCTCTTTTGTCGCACTGGAATTGGAGCCGCTCTCGACATCGTTGCTCGTGCTTGTGCTCGTGCTCATGGCCTGCTTGGCCTTGGCCGCCGCGCGCTTGGTGGGGAAGGGGCTGGCGACGCAGAGCACTCCGACGAACATGCTGCAGCCAACAAGGAGCGCGGACCATTTGAGCGCAGCGGGGAAGCCGTGGCTCTGGATGAGCTTGGAAACCATGATGGGATAGAACACGCCGCCGAAGCTGCTGCCGCAGCTGGCCACGCCGACGGCCAGACCCCTCTTGGTGGAAAACCACTGCGACACGCTCACCACGGCCGGCAAGCTCGTGCCGGAGCAGGCGAGACCGAACAGTAGGCCCTGGCAGAGCATGATCTGGTAGTACTCCTTGCACAGACTCAAGAGGCCCAGTGCGACGACGGCCAAACACGCAAAGGGAGCAATGACGAGACGGGGGCCGAACGTGTCGACGAGGTGGCCGATTGGTGGGCCCAGGAGGAAGAGCAGGAAGAGCTGCAGGGTGATGATCCATGCCAGCTGCTGAGAGGATTTGTCGGGGAGCAGGAGTTCCTGGTAGTAGAATTGAAAGATGCCGCATCTGTGCCTGAGTCAGCGCTGAGGCTACCTAGCATGGGGGCAGAAGACAAACGCGTTAATGTATCCAAATGATGACATCTGCAGGAGGAACGAGCCAAACACGACGGTCCAGGCGCGAAGACCGCCATTGGGGGGCTGCAGGTTGGTTGCGTTGTCCATTGTGACGGATTGGTGTGAGTGGTGAAGATGGGATATCTGGAGTGTAGCGCTGCAACGGTGCCAGCCACGGTTTAAGGCTTGCGTCTGCATTCCAAGCAATGTGGTGAGCATTGAGGAGTAGTTGCAGCTCCGCGGACGGCATTACCGCTTTCGCGCTAGTCTCCACGGAGGCCGCGGACGCATCCGCGGGGGTGTTGGAAGGGGTGGGGCCAGCTGTGCCTCTGGTGTCAAATACGGCCAACGGTCGACCCATGGCCGTCCGCGGACCTCCGAACCTCCCCAACAATCCCCCCACAGCCGCTCTGACGGACCATGAAGCGCAACCATCTCGGAGTTCCCGTTGGGACGGTGCAGCGCTGGTCGCAGCCGCCGGTATCGTGCCAGCTGTGCCGCACCAAGAAGCTGCGCTGCGACCGCGCTCAGCGATGCTCCAACTGTGTTTTGAGGAACACGCAATGCACATACCCCGGCATGTCGTCCACACTGGCCACTGCTCCCGAAACGGGCTCCGCGCCTCATCCCACGGCGCCGGCCAGGTTCCTAGCCTTTGATCGTCCCACTGATGCACCAGCTGACTGTCGCCGCAGCAGCGACCTCGGCAACGTCTTTCAGAGACTGAAGAGGCTTGAAAGCGCCGTGTTCAACTCGAATGAGAACAGAAGCGAAAGCACTCCGTTGTGGTCGTCGTCGTTGGAGCTGGTTCGCCGAGACCACGACGTGCCGACCACTACT
The DNA here is from genome assembly GCA_023082095.1 of Dothiorella sarmentorum. Classification (NCBI taxonomy): domain Eukaryota; kingdom Fungi; phylum Ascomycota; class Dothideomycetes; order Botryosphaeriales; family Botryosphaeriaceae; genus Dothiorella; species Dothiorella sarmentorum. The sequence goes on from JAJMVL010000130.1 coordinate 69,323, forward strand.
GACACCAGCGGCTGGCTGGAGGGCCTTGCCACAACGCCAAACTCTACCCTGGTCTCGTCCGACAGCGACAGTCCCAACAGCCTCCACGTCTTCTCCAGGCTCGTCTCGGCTGCGGCGCCGCAAACAACGACGAGCCGGATACGCGACAAGCTTCCGGCCAAGCAACAGGCCATGGACTTGTTTGAGCATTTTGTCAAGAACGTCGACTGCAACTACCGCGTGCTCCATGTCCCTTCGGCGCGGATGCTGGTGGAGCAGACGTATCAGCGGCTGTTCGAAGGAGAAGAGCCCGATTTGACCGTGCTCCTCCTGCTCTTCAGCATTTTCGCAAGCGGCAGCTTCTTCTCCACCAAGAGCCTGAGGGTCAGAGATGGCTTCAACCACTTCAGCAGGATAGCAGTCTCGCTCGTGGAGCAGGGGCCCCCGACAATCCAGCCATCGGTGACGGCCCTGCAAGCCATCAGTATCCTGACGCACCTGTTCACCAACTGCGACGGCTTTTCCATCACCTTCCATCTACTCCGCAACGCCGGGCTCCACATGGCGCAGACGTTGCGCATACACCAGCTGGATACCACTTCCAGCTGCCAGGAGCGTAAGTTCAAGGGCGCAAATCCCGTCGACGTCGAGATTCAGCGGCGCCTCTGGTGGCACATCGTATCGTCGGACTGGTGAGCCCCATCCATACGTAAGCCATGACTCATCTGACGTCCAACAGGCTTTTGGCCTTTATGCCGGGCCCTCAAGAAGGCACTTACTCGGTCCATCCAAGCCACATGAGGGTGGCATACCCTGCCAATGCCGACGATGGATTGCTCACTGCATCCCACGGACAGTGCAACCTCCCGCTCTCGGTGCCAACATCAATGTCTTCCTTCATCCAACGCATCAAGCTTGCCGACATCTGCAGGACGATCGTCGACACGCTACCATCCACCCTGCTCAGCCCGCAGGAGCTGGACTACGACGTGGTGCTCGGCCTCAACGCCCGGCTCCAGGACTTCGTCAAAGGGCTGCCCCTCTTCTTCCAGCTGGACGCGGCCAGCATCCAACAGAGCCGAGAAATCTGCAGCGAGCGGCCGTACATCGCGTGGCAGCGCAAGATGATCCACTTCAGCGTGCACACGCGCATCTGCCGGCTGCACCGCCCCTTCCTCGTCGAGGCCTTGTTCAACCCCAAATACGCCTTTTCGCGCATGACGTGCATCAAGTCGGCCCAAGCGGTGCTCGAGCTGCGCCGCTCCATGGACGACCTCGAGGCCTCGCGCTTCTCCACCGCCATGCAGCACGTCTTCATGGCCGCCGTCATCCTCGCCACCAACGCCTGCTTCGACGCCACCGACCCGCACTTTGACGCCCGCAAGATGGAGGTGCTGGACGCGTGCAAGATGCTGGAGAAGAGCCAACAGGAGTCTGCGGTTGCGAGCAGGGGCATCCAGCGAGGCATCGAGACGCTTCGGGCCATGCTGCAGAGGCACAAGGGCAAGCCGTCGGGCGGGAGCACGCCCGCGCTAGCCAGCTCAGGCTCGCTGTATGGCGCAGACGACGTCGGAACTCCTCGACCGGATGACCCGCGGCCAGGCACCGATGCACCTTCAGCCTGGGACGTCTGTGCGGCTCCGCGGAGCGTGGCGCTGGGTGACGACAACCGTGGCTGGGAGGAGCTGTGGGACGACTTTTTCAACGTTGCGCCGGGGTTCGACATGCCCCACTGGAACTCGCTTCTTACCGACATGGACTTTTCCTTGGGTCCAGATTGAAATAGGCCGGGATGGAGGCATGATTCATGGCCCGTCGGAGAGGGCGGCGTTGGCCTCGGCCTTGATGTAGAATGCATGGGTTCATATCATCTGAGAAGGCGGTGTTGGACTTTGCCCTGACTCGACTGGCATGTAGCATCGTTTATATCATCTGAAATGGCGTTTTCTGGCGCTGGTCCTGCGCCATCTGGCCCATTGCATCGGTTTTGCGCCCCGAAGAGGCCGATCCTGTCAGTTACCGGTGCTGAATGCTTCTGCGTGCCGCAGCTTGCGTAGTGAGAAGGCCTTGGACGCTTGGTGGGGGCGGTGGGGGCCGAATCCTACCACGCAAGCTCGTCACCCTCGCTTCGAACCTCCGCGCTAGCACCAAACAGCCATTCGAGACGAACATGGCAAGTTGTAGGCACACGTCCGTTGCGGTATAGTGGCCCGGTATGTGCCGGGCACGAACATCGGATTTAGCAACAACCACAGAAATCCCATGACGAAGGATCCAAGCCTTCCGCGGACAACGCTGATGCCTTTGCTGACGGCTGGGGGACGGCGGCCCGGCTGTCCTCCTGTTTTCAGAATCATGGCTGTGAAACATAACAGAGAGCTTGTCTTCGAATGGGCGTGGCTGCTGGACGGGCTTCAGGGTGGCGGTTAAGTATAAGCTGGACGGGCTTATCTGCAGCATCTCTACAAACAAGTCTAGTCACTCAATCTTCGCGCCTTGTCCTCAACTCCAAAACGCAACGCCAATGTCTCCGACTTCTGCGGACTCTGAGCGAAAGTACCGGGCAGCGTGCAACACGTGCCACCAGATGAAGGTCCGCTGTACGGGAACGAGCCCGTGCGGGAGATGTCAAGACTCGGGGGCCGAGTGCGTCTACGCAGTCGCTGCGAAGCTCGGCAAGCCCAAGGGGAGCAGGAACAAGAAAACGCTGGAGAGGATGCGTCAGATGAGCAAGGGACAGCAAAGCCCGGCTCAAACTCCATCGCCGCCGCCATCGCGGGAGGCGACGACGCCGCCCCAGGAGCCCGGCGGAGATGACACCTTCTTGGGCCTGTCAACCCCCCCGGCCATCAGCTTTGACGGTCTGTTCACACCCTTCGAGGACTCCGACTTCACCTTCGATATGGTAGACACGCAGTGGTCGGCGGTGAGCTCCCACCCATCGACCCAACTCCGCAGGGGCGAGGTGCTGATGATCAAGTCCAGGCCAACGATGCCGCGCTGCCGGTCGACACGCCGCAGCTGAACGCCGATATCCCGAATTTTCCCCTGGAAGAGCTGCTGCAGCAGGATGGGCAGCAGTGCGGCTGCCTGCGCACGCAGATGGAGGGCCTGTGCCGGCTGAAGGAGGCGGAGCGGTGCGGAGAAAATGCCCACGGTGACACGGCCCTCGCCATCAGCCTCGACGCCCTGACCGCCATCGTCGGTGTCGTCGACTGCTCGTCGTGCCAGTCCGACTACCAGACGCTGTTGGTCATCGTCATGCAGCTCAACGTCGTCTTCCGCTGGCTGCTGCTGCACCTCGACATGTCCGACGACGCGATGCGCTTGACGGTCGGCGAGCGCACCATCCTGAACGACGAGTATCTGGGGCTGATACGGAACACGCTGGTGTCGTTGGCGTTGCAGAAGGCGCGGCAGTCGCTGGCGGGGGTTCGGGGGCGAGCGGACCGGCTGACCAGCGAGGCTGACGCGGCGCGGGCCGCGGGGCTGGGTGATCTGGACGCCATGGCCATGCGGCTGGCCGTCATGCAGGTCGACTCTTTGTTCGCGCGGCTGGCAAACACCAGTCGGCTGATAACGGGGGCCGCGGATCTATGAAATGTAGTACGGATTTGGCCTTGTGGCGTGATGTGCCTTGTCTTGTGTGATCTACAGCGGGGTTGTTTCGCCCCATCACGCCACCACAACCCCACAGCCCCCCCTTGCATCCGACGGCTAGCGTAAAGTTCTTTGTACCACGATGTTATCCTGACCTATCACACTTTGTGAAAACCCTTGTTCTTGATATCCATAATCTTCGCGCTGGCCACTGGATGCAGCAACACGGATACGGGAGCAAGTCATGAGCGCCTTATCGATTGGCAATTTGGTCATCTTCTCTATTATTAGTCTACCTGCTCCACAACCCTTGCCCTTCAACAGCCCGCTTTAGATGGCCCAGTTCACTGGGTCTTTAATCAACCTCGCACCTTGGATTCAACCCCACACCTTCATTGAAATCCAAACAACAAGCACTCTTAATTTCCATCCAAGCTCCATCTACCCCAGGTTTAGTGCTCACAAACACGACGGCGAAACGACAGCATGGGGCCGTCCTTGGCGCTCACAACGTGATCGTAGAGCTGGTACTCGTTCACGCGGTGACGCCCCCACTCGGCATCAGCATGGCCTTCGCCCACGTGGCTTCCCTCGGCCAGCTTGAAGTCGAACTCGACCAGCACCGCGGCCAAGGTCAGCATCAGCTCCATGTACGCCAGGCCCTTGCCAACGCAGCCGCGCGGGCCGATGGAAAAGGGCATAAAGACCGAGTGCACCGCCTCGACCGCCGCCTTGCCGCCCGCCGCCTCGCCCGCCAGCCAGCGCCCGGGCCGGAACTCGAACGGGTCGCGCACGCGGTCCTCGGCGTGCTGGATGCTGTAGATGGACACGCCGACCTCGCACCCGCCCGGCACGTACTCGCCGTCGACGTGCAGCCCGCCGTCCAGCACCGTGCGCCACGGCGCCGTGCCCACCGCCGGCGAGAGCCGCGCCGCCTCGTCGACGCACGCGCGCAGGAAGACGCACCCGTTGAGCTGCGGCCCGGCGCGCACGTCGGCCGCGGACGCGAAGACGCTGCGCACTTCGTCGGCCGCGCGCGCGTACGAGCTCGGGCTGTGCGCGAGGTAGAAGAAGGTGGCGGCCATGCTGGTGGACGTGGTGTCGGCGCCCGCAACCACCAGCGTCGTGCTCTCGGACCCCACCTCGTTGAAGCTGAAGCGTTCCTGCGTCTCCGGGTCCGATGCGTTCAGGATGGCGGAGAAGACGGTGCTGCGGCCCGCGTCTGCCGGCCCCTTGGCCAGAATGTCGCCCATCATCTTGTCGACGAAGCCGATGAACTTGTTGCGGCCGACGATGGCCTCGGGGAACAGCTTGCGGTCCACGCGCCGCCACAGCAGCTCGGGCGCGTGGCCGACGGAGCCGATGCGCACGTTGGACGCTCCGATGGCGTCGAGGACGTAGCGGTGGTCGGGCTTTTCCATCAGGTTGTACGCCATGCCGAAAATCACCTCGGCCATGACATCGAAGGCGAAGTAGTCGCCTGTGGCGCGTCAGCTGACATGTCTGGTCTGCGGGGAGGCACGTGTATGTACATACACCATCGTGCCATGTTCTGCGGCTGAGACCAGCCGGTTCCGTTGACATGTGCATCTGCATCAAGCCCGAGCGGCAGCAGACGACAGAATCGCTGCATGTGCTGCAAAATTGCCGGTTCGTACGACTTCAGAGCGGCACCGGAAAAGCCCTGGCTCACCACGCGCCGCTTCCGGCCGTGCTCCCGGCGGTCGCGAGCGGTCACCGTGTTGGGCGCCCGGTGCACCGCCACTTGGTAACTCTCCCCTTTGATGACATTCTTGCTGTGGCCGTAGATGTCTGGGTGACCGGATCAGCATTGAGCGCGCCGTCGAGACCAGAGCACACGTACCTGTCAGGCTTGCTGCAGTATTGAACATGACCTTGTTCGGTGCGTATCGCACACGAGGGCCGTACTTTTGGTGGCATCGCCACTGGTCCAGCGGGATGTCGCCTTTCCACGAATGATACGCCGCGTACAGATTGGTCAACTTGGCGAGGAACGGGCCAGGGTATTTGGCCAGAGGGTGGAAGTGGAGTTTGTAGATGATGTCGGCAATGAGCTTGCAGCAGTTAGTGGTGGGCACAGCATCGCTCCAAGAGAAGGGATGCCTACAATGCACAAACCCACGGTGGCTAGGGCGACGAGGGAAAAGCAGCCAAGGCGTATGAGCCTTGGAATTGCCGGTGCTGCGAGAAGCCTGAGAGGTCTCGACGTCTTGCCCAGGAGAAGCACGACGTCCTTGCGCTGGGCATGGCCCATCAGGTTTGGGATCTCTGCGTTCATTTTTGGTCGTGGACAAACAAAACACGCCCTGGCATTCGCCATCATCTCTTATTAGATGCCTTTCGGTCATTATCCTACTTGAAGATAATGCCCGCAGGAGCTGTTGGTTTCTGTAAATATCCGGCGAGTATTCGCAGCCTTCCATGGCCCGTGCGGAACGACTACATGATGCACCGCCAGCCCAGAACTTCGGCCAACACTTCCGCTTTCCTCCCTACTCCCTTTCACCCCTTGCACATGGATAACATTGTTAGCCTCTTTGCCGAGTCCGTTGGGCATCATGCCCCTCGCGTTGCCATCGAAGACTGGACGCAAACGCCACCCTCGAAGCGGCAGTACACCTACGCTGAGCTCGACCATGCCGCAAGCAAGCTAGCGCACACTCTGCACACTAATGGGGTGCGAAGAGGAGACCGCGTGCCGCTCCTCGCGGCGAGATCACCCGCCATGGTCACGGCCGTGTTGGCCATCCTGAAGCTCGGGGCCTGCTACGTGCCTGTTGACCTGTCTTCATGGGGCCCCGATCGCATCGAAACAACACTACGCATAGTCGGAGCCAGTGTCGTTGTGTGCACTGAGAAGGTGCGTCTCGATCTTCCAGGCTACAGTGTTGTGTTCTTTGGTACCCAAGACATGGACTGCGAGGTAGAGGACGCAACCTACCCTGTCGTCCAAGGCTCAACACCAGCACGAGATGACCTCGCCTACATAATCTTCACCTCGGGCTCGACTGGGAAGCCCAAGGGAGTCATGGTTGCGCATAGCTCCATGGCAAACTACGCACGGAGCAACGGCAACGAGACGTCGTTCGACGTCAAGGTCACGCCACACAGCAGGATCCTGATGCTCTTCTCCATCGCGTTTGATGGTAAGTCGCCACCCGAGGCCCCTTTCAACCAGCACGGGCTAAGCTCCATGTGCGAACAGGCTGCGCAGGCGTCATGTTCAGCACACTCTGTCACGGCGGCTGCCTCGTCCTTGCAAATCCCGCAGCATTTCCAGAAGCCGCCAAAACCTGCACCGAACTTCCGCTTACCCCAAGCATCTTGATGGCTCTGGATCCAGCCGACGGTTACGACCGAGTCGAGTCCATTCTCCTCGGGGGCGAGAAACCCACCGAAGCTCTGGTCCGCGCATGGGCTACGCCAGCCCGACGCATCTACAACGCATACGGCCCGACGGAAGCAACCTGCGTGACACTAATGGCCGAGATCAAACCGGGCGAGCCCATAGTTCTGGGCCGCGCCGTCAACAACGCGTCGGTGCTCCTGCTCGACAGCGCCGGCAACGAGGCCGACGAGGGCGAAATCTGCATTGCCGGCGCTGGCCTGGCCGTCGGGTACTTCGAAGATCCGGCGCGCACCGAAGAAGCCTTTGTCATGCGCCACGGGCAGCGCATCTACAAGACCGGAGACCTCGGCGCCATGACCCCCGCCGGCATCACCTTCCTGGGCCGCACCGACAGCCTCGTCAAGAACCGCGGCTTCCTCATCAACCTCCAAACCGAAGTTGAGCCTGCCGTCCTGAGCGCGCCGCGCGTCGCTGCCGCCGCTGCGTTGATGGAGGCGGGCAGGCTGTGTGCTTTTGTAACCCCTTCCGCCGCTGCCCATGGCCTCCGTGAGCATCTGCTGCAGACCGTTTCGAGTTTCCTCGTCCCGGACACGGTCGTCCCGTTGGATCAACTTCCGGTGACTGGCAATGGGAAGGTAAACTATACGGCCTTGCGAGCATTGGTGGAGCATGGCCCCGAAGGGAATGATGGTCCCACAACAGCAGCACTAGATCCTGAGAGCGCCGTCATGAAAGCCTTCGCCGTTGTTCTGAGGGCCGACGAGTCGCGGCTTTCGAGCGCCACCTCATTCCGCAGCTTGGGCGGCCACTCGCTCGCTGCCGTGCAGGTTGCCACCGCGTTACGGAAGTACGGCTACGCGGTTACCATTCCTCAGGTATTATCCCTGGACACCATCGGGGCACTCGCGGGTGTTGTAGGTCATGCCGACGACGCCGAAGAGACGCACGCAAGCCCCGCCCAGGACTACGATGACGGCATGTGGCAGGCTGTCAGGAGTCACTTCCGCAGCACTGTGGGCATTGTGGATGTCGCGCCAATGACCGAGATGCAGCTGAGGTTGATCCACGGCACAATCCAGGACCCGAGAGTCAATTTCATCCGCGTGAGCGCGACTTTCGATGATGGTGGCCAGCCGGGATTTGCAGCCCGGCTGCGCAAACTCTGGGCCTCGGTGCTCCACCAGCATACCATCTTTCGGACATCCTTCCTCATTTCAAGAGGAGAGGGGATCCAGGTCGTCCATGACCAGATCAACATGGGCTGGGAAGAGACGCTTGTCGCCGAAGCAGACTGGAATCGAGTCTGTCAGGAACACGACGCCTGGGTCGGATGGAGTCCAGCGACTCTCAAACTGCCCCACATCGGCTCGCTGTCAAACGTGCAGATGCTTGCTGTTCCGGGCCGGCAGGTGAGAATTGTCTGGACAGTGCACCACAGTCTGGTGGACGGCTGGTCCATGGCCAACCTCATGAATGATATCGCCCTGGCCGCGGCTGATGAACCCATCATGGTAAGACCCAGCTTCTCCCGCGTCTCAAAGACAATCCAGTCGTTGGCCCGATCGCTGGAATGCGATTCGAAGAAGTACTGGGGTGACCGGCTTGGCACACTTGATCCCATCCCTCGTCTGACGCTCCCGCCCAGCCAGCACCCACTTTCGACAAAGCAGTCGGACATGTCTTTGCGCCTGGGCGTGGGCCACGCCGACTTGGACAAACTGTCTCGGGTTGCCAATGTGACGCCTGCTGCCATTTTCTACACTGCGTGGGCCCTGGTTCTCTCACGGTACTGTGGTTCAGAAGACGTGGTTGTGGGCTCGGTCTTGGCCGGGCGTCACCTGCCAATTGCTGGTGTTGCAGACGTATGTGGCCCGCTGCTGAGCACTTTGCCTCTCCGAGTGCATGTCGACGAGACGAAAGATGCCTTCAGTCTGCTGCAAAACGTCTTCGCGTCTCTCTGCGACATGGCGCAGTACCAATGGTCAACCAATGCTCTGATCCAGGGTGCGACGGGGACAAAAGCGACAGACTTTTTCGAGACGCTGCTGGCGCTGCAGTACGACTTCCCAGACGTGGACTGGAGGTGCCAAGACGTACCCGCTCCCCGTGACATCAGGTCAACCGAGACGTCCGAGATCCCACTCAGCCTGCTCATCGAGTCGACAAGCGGAGCTATGGAGGCAAGGCTCGTGTACAGACATGCGCGTTTCGAGTCTTGCACGGTTCAGCGCATGATGCACCACTTCAACAACGTGCTCATCGCCCTCGTACGAGGGTCATGGAACCGCATGGTAAACGAAGTGGCCTCGTCGATGATGGACGAGCACGAGACCCGTGCCTTGACCCACGGGTTTGAAAACCTCGCACAGCCTTATCCGGGCCTCCCCACCTTGCATTCGGCCTTTGCGCAAGCTGCAGAGCATTTTCAGGACCTTCCCGCCTTGATCCACGGCAATTCTGCCACGACTTATGGGCAGTTGGCCGCTCAGAGTGACGCCGTCGCGCAGAAGCTGCGCGGCATGAGGTCCAAGTCAACGTTCATTTCGCTTATTGCTGACGGTTCCCCTGAGTGGGTTGTCGCCATCCTTGCCATTCTCAAGGCAGGCTTTGCTTACTGTCCAATCGACTACAAGCTCCCGCCGAGGAGACAGCGTTTAATGGTTGAACTGGCCGAATCCGACGTCCTGATCTACCCAAACGCAGAGGACATTCCGCGCGAGGGGCTAGTCGAGGGAGTGACAACCTTCGCAGTCAGCACTGCCCTGCAAAACAGCCACCAGGAACGGCCTAGGCCTGTGGATATGGCACCGACCGTGACATCTCAGGACCTTGCATGCCTTATTTTCACCTCTGGCAGCACGGGCATCCCAAAGGGCGTACAACTCCAACACATCGGAATCCTCTCTGTTCTGGAACATCCAGTCGCTCGCAATCATGCAGGTCCTGGCCAGAAGCAGGCCCAGCTCGTTGCACTTGGTGAGTTTCTGGATACATCAAGGTAACTACACTCAGCTGATTTTGGTCAACAGGGTTCGACATCTGCGTGAAGGAGGTATTCGGGTCTCTGCTCTACGGCGCGGCATTGGTTCTGAAGGATGAAAACGATCCGCTTGCTCACCTGCACTGTGTGGATGCAACCTGCATAACGCCCTCGATGCTAAGCACCATGAACCCGCATGATTACCCAAACCTTAAGATTGTGAGCTTTTGCCCACCACCCGCAATCCATGTCCCGCATCTGACTGTTCGTAGATCACCGTTACGGGGGAAGCCTCGTCGCAGTCCCTAATCGATGAGTGGGGCACACACGCTACGCTCATAAATGCCTATGGGCCAGCTGAGGGCACTATAGCTTCCCATTTCGCGTACCTTGAAGCCGGCAAGGCGGTCAATGCCGGAAGGCCGCTGTGCAGAATGGCCAGCTACGTGTTGGATAAATACAACAGGCCCTTGCCCATCGGCTGCACCGGGGAAATCGCCATCTCAGGGGTCCAAGTTACTCCAGGATACCTGAAGATGCCGGAAAAGACACGGGAGGCCTTCTCGCCGGACCCTTTCCACTCCGGCCTCACCATGTACCGGACCGGAGACATTGGTCGCTTGACCGAGGACAGGAGCTTTGAAGTCGTCGGGCGGACCGACAACCAAGTCAAAGTGCGAGGATCAAGAGTTGATCTCCTTGACGTCGAGGCCATGATCGGGAAAGCGTATCCCTCGCTCAAGTTGGTTGCCGTTGTGTTTTCCAACAACACGCTTACGGCATTTGCCACACCACTGGATCTGGACATCCAGGCCCTGCGGTCCGCCATCGGCTCCGAACTGCCATACTACTGCCAGCCGAGCCAAATTGTGTCGCTGTCGCAGCTGCCTCTGAATGCAAATCAAAAGGTAGACCGGAAAGCGCTGGCAGCTCTCCAAATCGAAACCAGCCCGGAGCAAACGCCGCTGGAGACGCCCACTGAGGAATTGGTGGCCCATGTTTGGCAGGAGTCGCTGTCCTTTGATGACGCCTCCAGGGTCGGCGCGCTGGACAACTTCTTCGATCTCGGAGGGCATTCGCTGCTCCAGATCAAGGTGGCGCAGAGGCTCGCTGACGGCCTTGGACGGCCAGTGTCAGTCAAGACCGTCATCAAGAACCTGACTCTTCGGGACTTGGCTACGGCACTTGATCGCGAGGCAGAGCTTGCAAGCTCTCAACAAGCGTCATTACTTGGAATGGAGAACGTTGAAGTCTCGCCGGCAATGGCACTGTCGTACCTCGAGTCAGAGCTTTATGCTGCTCACGTTGCGTCGGGGGAAAGCCCGGCTCTTAATATGCCTTTCGCCGCTCGTCTTGATGGGACTCTGGACGTGGACCTGTTCAACCATGCCTTCGTCAATGTTTTGCGCAGGGACCCTGTGCTGCACTCACGCTACTCGATGAGGGACGGCACTCCTCTCAGAATCATGGAGACATCCGTACGGGGGCCTGACCTTGCAAGCGGCGACTTTGCAGTGCCGGAAAGTCTCAACGAGGAAATCAACAGGAGCTTCCGGCTCGACCTGGAGCAGCCCGTTCGAGCCAAGCTGTGGAGGCTGGGCCCCTCGTCTGTCGTCCTCTGCGTCACGATGCACCACATTGTTGCGGATGCAACCACTCTGAACGTTTTCATGAGTAGCGTGAGCCAGGAGTACGGCCGTCTTCTCAACGGCGAACCCGGCTCCGACCCAGCCCAAAGGCGTCCCAGATACGAGACGTGGGCGGAGTGGGTCCGGCACCGGCATCCCGACCCAAGTTCACTAGACTTCTGGGAACACACGCTGCACGATGCGCCACGGGGAACACTATCATCGCTGACCGGAACGTCCCAAACGTTCCAGGGCCTCTGTGCCTCCATCTCCGTCCCTCCTGGCCTGCACACCGCCATGAGGCGACTCTCCAGCCGCGCCTCCGTCACAAAGCACCACATCGTCCTGGCGGCCGTGGCGCTCACGCTGCGAGCATTTTGCGGCATCGACGACATCGTCCTCGGCGCCCCCTACGCCAACCGCTTGGAGCCCGGCAGCGAACGCATGGCGGGCCTGCTACTCGACCGTGTTCCCATCCGCATCTCCACCGTCCATGTCCACACAGATGGTGCAGTTGGAACTGTCCTTGCAGAGGCCAAAGCAGCCAGCCAGGCCGCCATCGCACACTGGGTCCCCTTCCCACACATCGTCACCGCGGCAGGCGGCCGGGAACCGCTGTTCGAAACCATGGTGTCGTACCACACGCACTTTGAGACTGCGCAACGCGTGCACCGATTTGGCGAATGCAAGATGGAGCTCATCCACGTGCACGCGGAAGGTGCCAAGGTACGTATTACACACAGCCAGCTTCCTTCTGGTAGGCACGACGCTAATGGGCTTTTGCAGTATCCATTGATGTTTGAGTTCACCGAGACCGCGGAGAGTCTCGTGCTGGACATGGAATATGACACGGGCATGTTTGGCACGGACGCCGCCGATGCGCTGCAGGTCGGGATCTTGCGGTGCCTCGAACTGATCACGCAGGATGCACCGCTTGGGGACATCATGTCCGCGCTCGAGGCTCGGTCAGGCCAGTTTCCCTGGTCTGTTGCGCCGGAAGATCCGGTAACCCCGAGTAGCAGCGAAGATACTCTGGCGGGAGCCGAGGAGGCCGTTGGCGGACTGGATGGGATGAAGTTGGTGGATGCTCTGGCCGTCGACTCAACTGCGGCTGTGGAGGCTCTCGCAGCTTAGCAACGTGCGCGAGAAGCCTTGGGTCGCACCTTATATGCGTTAGGCTGGCAATGCCATTGCATGTTTATGTCTTTGAGAAATGTTACGGTTGTGAAAGTCTATAGCTAAATGGTATTTATCAAATTCCACTCTAAAGAATTGCTCCGCGTGAATTTAAACCATTGATTCGATACCTGCTTGCATTAAAAAGTGGCGCGGCCTGCTCCATTCCGGCAGCCGTGTTCTTACACTCAATCCTCGCAATGCCTCTGTATCCAGTTTAGCTTCCTTGCATTCTGATGTCGACTAATCTGTTTGAAGAGTTTATTTCTGGCACACGCAATATTCGCCGATGGGCTATAGTCGGATAATATGTCGGCCACTATATGCTCCTTCAAAACCACTGAAATATAATCTTCTCCACCGTCCTCAGTACATGGTCCACATGCACCTCACACACTCGAGAAATGCCGTCACAAAAAGCATTCGGAGTTCTTTTTGCCGTGCTCGGGGGAGCCTCGATTGTTCTCATCGGGGCCTTGGTATGGCGCATTCAGCCGTTGCACCTCGTTACACAGTACAGCACGACGTCAATACTCTTATCCTTTCTTGCTGGAGCGTTTGTCCTCTGGAACGCGAAATGTCTTCCCTTCGCATACCACGTAAGTCCGCGTCTCCCTTACCAGCAGATTATCTCCTCACCTAGGGGCGCCGCCGCAGACTCGAATCCTGACTGCCCTTCTCCCGAGCCTCCTCCATCCCACGAACGCGGAGGAGAAGCGGCCTCCACTCTTCCACACCCATATAATGCAAAGCCACTGCCCACCACTGGAGCTGGATTACAACATGCACAAATCCAACAGCACGTACTTCAGCGACCTGGACGTTTGCAGGTCGGCTTTTCTGGCAGAACTCTTCATCCCCGGACTCCGCCGCATGAATGCACGCGGCCGCAGCTGCTACGTCGCGCTGGGGAGCGTGCAGTGCACTTTCGCGAAGCCTATAACTCCCGGCGCGGGGTACGAACTGCGGACTCGAGTGCTCAGCTGGGATCACAAGTGGCTCTATCTGATCACCCATTTCGTGCGCCCCGGCGCAATCAAGACAGAAGGCAGCCTGCCCGCGGATGGAACGCGCAGAGATGTGTTCGCTTCGGCTCTGGCGAAATATGTCTTTAAGGAGGGCAAAAAGACAGTGCGCCCAGAGGTGGTGCTGGAGGCTTCGGGATTGCTGCCGGCGAAGAAGGAGAACGCGCTCGATGTTGATGGCGAATTGTGGCAAGAATGCGAGGCCCGGAGGAAGCAGGGAGAGAAGTATGCGATCAAGTTTGTTGGCTTGGACGACCTTGTGGCCGTGGTATAGCTTATCCATACATGTATTCCTCGCTTTTGAAGATTCCGAACCCGTGCTGGGATTGGCGAAGTTAGATATGTGAGTTCCCTCGTTGATTTGGAGTATGTATCAAATATAAAAGGAAATTAGAACATCAGGGTTTTTTTTTCTTTTTTTTCCCCAGCATTTTACCGTACAACATTGCAATGGTAGCGCGGATTTTAAAATAGAAAAGGGTCAAGCCATAAAAAAAAGAGAAGCGGAATAGAAAGCTTGTCAACAACAAGGTAGAAAGAGCCACTCAACAAAAGCCTTCTGTGACACGAAATTCCATAGATGCTAGCGGACATAAGAAAAAAGAAAAGGAAACGCAGTGCCCAGCAGAAGCTCTACCAAGTAACGTCCACAACTCATACTGCTGTAACCTCGTGACGCCAACCAAGCTCGTCCTTCACATTGCCCTGTTGAATGCCTACAAGTGCCTGCAGCAACTTATTCCAGCACTCTCCCTGTCTCCCGTTGGGGTCAACATAGTCGAATTTGGCATCCTTCGAGACACAGGTAATCGACGAGATTGAAACAAGGGCGGCGGCAGTTCCAGCGGCCAGCACCTCTTTAAAGCCTGCCAGCTCATCGTACTTGATCTGGGGGAGGTGTCAGCCATGTCAGGAGAATGGGTACGCCCAGTGACTACTCACCGGTCGTTTTTCAACCTGCCAACCCCAGCTTTGGGCGAGTTCCACGCAGCTCTTGCTCGTGATGCTATCTATAGCGTTCTTCGTGTCTGGGACGCAGAGCACCACATTCCCATCCGCAGCCTCCCTGACGCCGATGAAGCCGCTCGTGCTGAATTCCTCGATTTCAGTCCTCGTCTTGCTGTCGAGGTGCAGCGTCATGGGGAAGCCCTGGCCGAACGCCTTGGCGCTCCACGGCATCACGGGCGCATAGTTGCCGCCAACCTTGGCGCCACCGGAGCCCATGGGTGCGGCGCGGTCAAACTCTTCCATGATCTGGCACGGCAGAGGCTTGAGCCCGTGGTACGGCGGCGTTGGCTGGGCAAACACAACAAACTTGAACTCGCTGGGCGGGCTCAGCGGCAGCTGCGGGGCGGACCCGAAACAGAGCGGTCGGATGTAGAGCGCGGCACCGCTGGCGTGAGGGGGCACGAAGTCGGCATTGTGCCAGACGGCCGCGTTCACGCAGCGGATGAAGTGGGCCTCGGAGATCTGCGGGATCAGCACGGCGGCGGCAGACTTCTGCATCCGCCGCGCATGGTCGGCAGGGCGGAAGATGTGGATGCGTCCCTGCGCATCGCGGAAGGCTTTGAGGCCCTCGTAGATCTGCTGGCCATAGTTGAGGCCTGGGGCGAGCCCGTGGATGCGCAGGTGTGGATCGGCCACGAATTCGGGCTCCGACCACTCCCCGCTGGCTGCGTTGAAGGTCGACTCCACGTGGCCGTTGCTGTGCTCGTAGGTGAAGTTCATGCGCTCCCAGTCTAGAAAACGTGCATCAGTGTTTACAGGTCAGGGTGGCTGACGATCGTGTCACGTACCGACTTTGTTGCTCGGCGCAGGTGCCTGTGTCGTCAAGAGCGAGCCCATGGTTCAGGAGTAGCGTGTGCTGTTGCGATGAACGTTGGTGCGCACATTTCGCGTTCAAGTACTGTTCGTATCGGGCTGTTTACTTGGGTGTGGACGCCGCATAGTGGCCGATCTTACCATCGGGCATTATATATTGCTTAGTGCCCGGCCATCCACAACAGCACATATACCCTCTGCATCGTCGCATTGAACATGCTGTCCCTGCCATTTCCTCCATCTCCCATTCCAGTCACATTGTCCTCTCCGTTCATCATGTCCTCCAAAGATGTTTGGGCTGTTGCCATTATGCATGCGCAGCGCCGAGCCCTGGGCCTCGCCACCGGCTTTGCGAAGGCCTTCCCGCGCATCACCATTTCACGCGCCCCAAACACGCCGCTCGCAGAATGGCTTCTCCCAGCCGTAGTCCTCCTCGCTGTTCTACTTCTCTTGTTACACACGCACTCAGAGATTTGCAACGCCGTCCTGCATGTAAATTTTCAATACCCGCATCGCATCGGCTTTGGTCGCACACTGACAGCATGTGTCCAGCCCATACTCGACCGTACCAGCAGAATCAACAGCTTGCATGGCAACAAGACACTCAGCGGACCGCGCTACCAGTGGTCTCACGGCAATACGCTAGAGAAGTTCTTCGAGCACAGGCAAAAGAGTTGGGAATGGGAGAAGCAGTATGGCAAAATCTACCGCATTTGGGCTGGAATGTTTACCGAAGTGCACGTGTTTGCCTTCTCCGTTGCGGCCATCAGTGTGCTAACTCACTCGAAAGCGTTATAACCACTCCCGAGGACGTTGCAAACTTCTGGAGCGACGCCAGCGCACACAACAAGACGTTCGTCAAGAGGGGCGGATGGGCGCTCAGCAACGTCATGGGCCAGGCCGTCGGCTTCATCAACGGTGAAAGGTGGCGAGCTGTGCGCAAGTGTGTTGATCCGCTGCTCACCAACAAGATTGCCATGAGCCAGCTGGCTCAGATCAACCAGTCCGGCGTCGAATTCGTCGCCCGCATCAAGGAGACCCGCATTGACCGCAGTGGCAGCCACACGCAGTTTACCGTGAATGCTGCAAAGACGCTGATGCCCTTTCCGCTGCTGGAGACGACCAGGATCTTCTTTGGCGACTTGACGGGAGAAGAGCAGAAGGAGATGTGGGACATTGGCCAGATCTTCATGCTCATCTCCATCACCACCCTTCGCGCCGGTCTGTCGCGCACTGCTCCCACCAAGCTCATGTACACGCCCTTTCAATTCGGCATCGGCAGGGAATACACCAAGCGGTGGAAGGCCTGGAACGTGAAGATGAGGGAGGCCAGATCGGATAGACGTCAGCTTCCCATTATGAAGCTTTGGCAGGATGTCCGCGCTGGCAAAATCACCGAGACCGAGGTTGGTACCTGCTCCATGGTTGGTCCGAGGACCGTATTGACTAGGGACACAGCTCCTCCAGACCGTCGCCGAAGCGACCTTCGCCAATCTCGACATCACAGCACACGTACTTGTGGCCTCTTGCATCATGCTCGCCGACGAGCTGCAGGTGCAGGAGGATCTTGTTGCTGAGATTGACGCGCACAGAAACGAGCAGGATAACTACTTGGCGAGGAAGGACACGCTCCTGCACTTTGTCATCCTCGAAGCCTTGCGCCTGCAGCCCGTCCTGCCCTTCACCTTTCCCGAAGAGGCCACCGTCGACAAGGTCCTGAGCGGGTTCTTGGTTCCCAAGGGGGTGCGCGGTTCCAGCCCAGCAAATGGTCGGTCTAGCCACGCTGACACTTTCACAGACGACTGTCATTTCCGACACGCACGCAATCAACGTCCGCAATCCATTTTGGGGTGCCGACAGCACCCAGTACCGCCCAATGCGCTTCAAGGAGATTTCGCAAAATGACGTAAGTGCTCATCGAGGCTGGAAAACCATGACGCAAAACTAAGCAAGAGAAGCTTCGCTACAACCTCAACACGTTCGGCTACGGATCTCGGAAATGCATGGGCCAGTTCTTCGCTGACAAGCAGCTTCGCTCCGTGCTGATGCACCTGTACGATAACTACATCGTCATGTGCAAGGACAACTCGAAGATAGAGGGGAATTTCAAGACGGATAAGAGCACGTGGATTGGAATGTTCGACGTTGAGCTTCGCTTGGAAGAGCGCCCTCCTAGGTGTTGAGAACCCACTGCGACAAGCTATTTGCTGTCCATAGCATGGAACAAATTGTAAATTCCGCAGTAGAGAAGGTTATTTTCAGTGCAAGGAGGTTTAATATACTAAGAAGTATACGTGTAGGTCGTTGGAGCATGCGTTGGGTTGGACGTCTGTAGCAGCTTGCTGCTGGAATTGACGATGGCTGTTTCTGGCTTTGTTTCGCTCTTTGATGTAACGTATGGGGAGGTTGATTAGATTAGTAGATATATCTACTGTTCTAATGGTGAATGGGTAGAGCGGCTGGTCTTCTTGTGTGCGTGCCGCGAGCTGAAGGTAACGGGACTTAACATAGCAATGCGACTGCGGTGGATGTGTAAGATAAGCTTAAAATGAAAATTGTTGTATACTCGTCCGTGCTTTTGCCCCCTAGTCAGTGCTTAGGTTTGGTTCAACTCCCTACCCGTGAGCAATGCAAGCCGACCCATGCGCAAAATAGCTTCTTAAAGATATGAAGTTCCTGGAAGATACGACAGTTCCACTCCACTTCAATAAAACGTTGATGACAGCATACCCCCCTCCAACCACCACTTCAAGAAAGCAACCCCAACGCCCACCACCCGCACCGCTCATTCGCCGCCGGATCCGCCAGCTCCTCGACCCCCGCACCACTCAACCCCACCACATCCGCACCTCGACCATACACGCCAAGCCTCCCCAGCCCATCGACCGCGCTCACCGGCACCCCCATCGCCGCAAAACTCGTAACATAGTCCTGCACCACCAGCGCCACCGTCTCATTAAACGCCACCCCAGGAATCATCACCGCAGCGCTAGCCTCCACCCCCGGGACGTAAAACGTATACGCGAGATCCTGCCCATGATACCCCGGCGCGACGCCAAAGAAGTACCCGTACGCGTCGTCATTCCCACGAGACGCCGCAGCCCGGAGCGCGCGAGCATTGCACGCGAAGACGGCGTCGCTGACGATGAGGGCGGCGCGCTCGACGTTGTTCGTGTAGAGCGACCCGTTGAAGACGGGCGGGTATAGAGTATCTGTGATGTGTCGGATGGACGCCTGCGGCGCGTGCCGGAACGATGCGCGCACGAAGGCGGACAGCTGGTCGTTCGTCGTGAGTGGCGGCGTGAAGGAGATGCCCTCCTGTGCGTTGTGGCCGACCAATAGCCCAACAGAGGCGTCGAAGCGACCGTGCTTGATGAGGAGCTTGGGGTCTTGGGGGACGAATGTGCCGTCGACGGTTGGGCCGAATGTGTATTGGCCGTAGGTGGAGGCTGCGATCTGGGCGGTGTTGGCCGCCATGAGCGCGTCCGGGGAGAGGTTGCGCGCCTCGGCCAAGGTGGCGGCGCCGGTGGTTGCGAGGAAGGTCTGGAAGACTTCTTCTTGGGTGGAGAGCGAGGGGTAAGGGTACCAGCCGGGGGATTGAGGGATGGCCTGCTGGAAAGGAGCTTTGCTGCCGCCGAAGGCGGTGAGTTGGTGCATGATGGAGCCGCCGCCCGCAGACTCGCCGATGACGGTGACGCGGTCTTTGCCGCCGCCGAAGAGGTGGATGTTGTCCTGGACCCACTGGAGGGCTAGGCGTTGGTCGTAGAGGCCCGCGTTGGCTGTGCCGTCTTCTTGGAAGCTTGGACCTGAGAGGAACCCAAAAGCGCCCAGGCGGTAATTGATGGCCACGTAGACGGCTCCGTCGGACTCTCTCGTTATGCTACGCTGGACCAGCCCGCTGGGATCACCCCATCCTGTCTTTGAACCGAAAACGTAACCACCACCTGTAAGTTCTATCAGTCTGGCGTCAATCAAATGCAGCTTCGTACTTACCAAAGATCCACACAATAACGGGAGCTCCATGCCCTTCATTATCGCTCTCAAAAACTTTCTGAGGAACAATTACATCCAGGAAGAGGCAATCCTCGGTCTCGCGCGGATCTCGCGCTGCGTTGCCGGCACTCGAAGAGTTGAACTCTGGAATGCTGATATTTGGGACGTTGCCGGTTGCGAGGTATTGTGGGAAGAACTCGTTCGAAATGGCATTCCAAGCAGGGCTGGCTTGCGGGCAGATGCGGTCAATGCTACCGTCCTGGACGACAGAGCGATTGGTGGCCGGAGGCTCGGGGGCTCGGAATCGTAGGTTGCCCACGGGCGCAGCAGCATATCGGATGTTGGAGAAGTTGTAGTACCCCACATTCGGCTGAAGAATGGTTAGATCGAGTTGAGAATCTGCTATTTAACGGAGTTTATACGTTGTAGGAGGAGGCCCGGTAGATTTCGTAGCCTAAATCAACAATGGGAAGCGGAGTTATTGTGTTCTGGGCAGATGTAGGAGACGGTGAAATGAAAATAATGGAGGCGAAGGCCTGGACGAGAGCCCTTGAAAGCAGCATCTTCAGCAAAGCGCCGGGAAGAGGGTTGCAAGATCGAATAACGATAATGAGGAGTATATGAGGTTAGTATACAGTTGCTAAAAGTATAATACTGCATCCGAAAGTAATCGGCACCTGAATGGTCCGCTTATTAATTGTAGGATTCTGAAGTCTACAACTGCTCACTAATTGAAGCTCCCTTAAGTCCGCGTAAGTCCACTCAAGTCCGTTTAAAAATGGAAAGAATACAATTGCCATGTTAGGCTGAAAGAGGCGAGTAGGTTTGTTGGTTTATTTGATAAGGCCCATTTAGAGCTCGAGGCTGTGTCGGGGTTGTAACTGAGGGCTATAAGAAAGAACGAGCTTTAGGCATTCTGTTTCGGCGACCGTAGGGAAGCAGGCGTTTCGCTGAAGCAGACTTTTTTAATTTCCCTGTCCGGACGGTATGGATGCGTTGCAAGTGATTGCACTGTCAACCATCGATTCGGCAATCGTCCAGGTTTCACGTAGCAGACCGGAGAAATCTCTCTCACCATGTAAAGCCTGTATGCCTTGGCGATGTTTTACCAGTCTGTTCTTTCGCGGGACGATCTTGAGAGACTGAAGGCTGGTTGGTTCCATCTTCGTAGCGTGGCTTGTGTTGATTATGGACGACTGGAGGCTCATTGATTTCGTCTTCATCGCGCGAATTGCGTTTCTCGGAGAGGTGAAATAACCAATAGGAAGCAGATGGTATATAGACGAAGGCGAAGAGATACAAGCAAAAATTGAACCAAAAGTGTAAAATAGGCCACAAAAACATAGCTGGTGATTGTTTGCGAGGAGATGAAAAATCATGAAGAGGTCGACGGGCCAATGAATGGGACCGGGGTGCCCGAGTTCCCCATTGGGCAATTGCTCCGTCAATAGCACATCTCTGGTTGGACGACAGCCTGAATGAACCGAGGCGTGTGACGAGGCAAAGCTGTTGCCTACGGTCAACCGGGGACCCCAGTCTTGCTTAATAATCACTGCTTGCCCTGCTCTTCCAGCTTTGTTGTGCTGCGGAAAGGACAATTGGCAGAAAAACATGGTAGACTTACGCAGCGACGACAGAGTGCTCCGACGAGAAGCAAGGCAAGTCTATCTTATCCCTGGTCATCGCATCGCCGATGGAGAGCCCATCTGTTGTATGGTAGAGCCAACCATGCGACGGCCTACACAAGGGCCCTCTGATCGCCCTTCACCCTGCTGCCTGACCATTACTCTCCCTGCTGCATGATACCTCGCCGAGAAAAGAAACTCCGTCCGAGGGCTGACTTATGCCACCATGCGCAGGCGGAAAAAGACGCCGAAGGAAAATAGGCCAGGTTCACGGGCGGTCTGCGACTACCACCATCGGCCTGCATCGTGACATGTTCTTTGAGACGCAGTGCACGCCTGCCCATGAGTTTATTAGCTTGGACGGTGACGGGACCTCTCACGATGCAACCACCAACCAGGAAAAGGAAGTAAATTCTCGGACATGGACTCACACATTCGACGACGGTTACTGGGCAAAGCAGTGTTCCCCCGGGATGCGACGGCGACCTAAGGAAAAATACATGAGTCGCAGGGAAGTGAGGAAGCGCTTTCTACTTTGCCGTATTTGCATTTCTTACTTGGAGATGGTAGCGCTCCCTACCTCTCTGCACCATAAGTTCCGTTAAGAGCTCAAGTGTAGCTCCGAAGACCCAAGGCTCTTGACTTGAAATGAGGGAAGTAGAGCGTAGAGACCGAGCCGTGTCGCCGGAAATGTGCCGTTCGATGGCCGACCGGCAGGCTGCCTGCAGACTGCTACAGATGTGGTCCGGCTCGTTCGGCTTCGCCAACCGCGGTGACTCGATGGATGTGGGAAGCTGTCGTAGGATGCGACGCATAACCCCAATGCACAGGCAAATTCTATCCGCCTTGGGTTTGTGAGTGTTCGCATGAGCCACGGAAGGCCATGGCTTCATCGTGTTTCGTGGTTGGAAAACAGTGTGGATTGCCGAGGATGGGTATATGTACGGTCAATCAGCCATGAGCGCGGCACGAAGCAACGTATTTTCGTCTCGGCCGCCCATCATGGCCGGCGCTCTGGCGTACGGCATTACGACAGCGACGTCACTTTCCCTCATAATATCCATCCCCTCGCCGAATGCACACCGCTGCCCTTTGCCAATGCAGCAGCCCCAGTCTACCATCCTCCGTCGGCTACTTCTTCTCCATCGCTCGGGCAGCAGCGGCTGCTCTGTTGTGGTGACTTCGATCAGCGGGCAGGCGGTGCGGCTGGCTGGCGGAGACCGTAGATTGTGGTGTTGATCAGGTCGGGCAGAAAGCAGAGCGGGGACGGGGAGAAAGGGGAAGATCGTTGATCTGGGCGATGGCTGTGGTGTTTGTGGGGATGAAAGCCATGGGAGAGGGCGGCGATGTGGGTGAGGTGAGGTCGCGGGAAGGTTTTTGGGTTGATGGTCAAGCAGGTGCCAGTGGAGTGCGAGGGGATGGGCCGAGCCGCTCTCCGGGCCGCGGACAGGTGGCCAATCGGAGTGTCAATCCTAGCCCTAGATGCCGACTTCTCCGGACGGACCCTATGGAGATCATCATTTCAGTGCGTCTCGATTACGCGCGGGGATCCCACGTGCTATCAACCAGCCATCTGCTCGCCAGCACCTCCATCGGCCTACGAATGAGGGACTTCGGAGCTATCAGCTCGATGTAGATATATGCGGGTGCCTCTTGAAGTATGCCACATTGGCTGAATGTGGGCCTTGTTGCTTGGCCGGTAAATCCCGTTGAGTATGGCACAGCACGGGTGGCTCTTCCCACCGATTCCACCCTGTCTTTGAAATACTCGTTTATCGGAAGCCAGGCTCCCCTGTTCTTCATGGTTATACTCTCGAGAACAGAATGTGTCTGGGACCAGGAATCCTACCAAAAAAAACTCTCTAAAAGTGGAAGCATCAGTCTGACCCTGTCAACGCCCGTGCCATTGGCATCCATGTAATTTCAATCAGCTGGTCGTGTATCTATATAATCTTCTAGTAAGTTGTGCTGTTCGCTCTTCTGCGTCTTTTTAGTTATCTGTCCTAATACCTACGTCGTCTCTTATAAGTGCCTCAACACAGTCTTTCTTGGTGCCGGTCGCCTTAGCAGGATTCATGGGGGTGTTCCTAACGATGGTATAGATATTAAAGGAGAGCTTTAGTCGTCGCTAAACGACGTCTCGATGTGAGAATCCCATCTAAACAATATACTTACAACCGTTAAAGCGTCGTCGGATGTCGCTTACTAAATAAGGACGGCGTTTCTAAAGTTTCCCGGGGTTTATCCACGCAGGAGGTTCGTCAGGCAAGATATTACTCAAAGAATTAATAAAAGGCTAAGTAGGCCCGCCCTTGGTATTAGCAGCTTAGTTCCGTATTCTACTAACCGCTACAGTATATTAAAGCTAACTCTCTTCCTCCCCTCTAAAAACTATGAGAATAGTCTAATTAGTTACCTAGTAACTATATACTTGTCCGGCTTATACTTTATGGCCTCTATATTATAATGCTAATGTCCTATTTCCACCGCTACTCCTTCCACTACTACTATCTCCGACTATATTCTAAGAAACAAATACAACAAGAGCTACAGCGTATATAGTACTAGCTATAAATATTTCCGCCATGCTGGTAAGGCTGGCTGCGGTAACACCGGATATAAAAGCCGTGGATATAATAAATATCACCACGAACTTAATAGCAGTAAAATGTAGGAAGTTAGGAATAAGGATAGAGACTAGTAGTATAAGGATCGTAAGGGATACTATAATAGCCCTAGCAACAGCGCGGATAGTCGGGCGGGAAAGGTCGATGGTGGTAGCCGATAGGGGCGCGTGAACCTAACGTAAATGTTAAAGATTGGACGATGCTTGTCCCATTAATATCGGACGAGGGATGGGATACGAGGAAGAAAAAATAGATAGGAGAAACGAAAAGACGCGTAAAGTATAGAGAGTAGGTTACTATTAAATAAATTAATAATCTTTAAAGATAAGTAGTTAGTATAAGGAGTAAAGAGGGAGGTGTACCCGTAGGCGCCTATATTAACCTCTCGCTAACTAAGCTACTTTCTATTTAGCACGTAATCTAATAGAATATATTCTATTACCCTATATAAAAACTACTATATTTAATTATAAAGTATTTAGTACTTATAAGGTACTATAAAACCTATATAGCTATAAAGAAATAGGTTAGTAAAGAATTTATAAGGAATTCTACTAGTCTTAATACTATAAAAGTAATATTAGATTAAGTAAATATAACGGATAGTAGAGGACTAGGCATTCGCCTTCTTTCGGCTTAGCGTATGTTGTAGTCTACTTATCTACACCTCGTGCTTCTTTATAGATAAAATAATAACTTCTTCGCGCTTTATTAAAATACTATAGTAAAGTTAATTAAGCTAATCTTCTACTAATAGGTATAGATTTTCTAGTCTAAGGCTTAGGTATCTAATAGCTAAAGTTCTTCTATAGATAGTAAAGTTAATAGCGGCTTATCTTTCTAGATTTTAAACTTAGCTATTAGTTTATTAATATAGAAGTTCTAATATAACTAAAGCTTTCTCTAATATTAGTTTCTAATAATCTAGATTACTAGGAACTACTTAAGTTTACTAATAATATATAGCTTATAAGTCTCTATAAGATCCTATTAGAACTTAGCTACTTACTTCTTATACTACTTATAATAGAGGATTATAATATTACCTATAAAGAAGAATAAGATAAGATATTAGTTAGTAAAACGATAGTTAACTTCTAGAACCTTTAAAGAGCTTTAGAGTTTAAAGTATTACTAAGAGATATATTAACTAGTTACGGAAAATTAGGGGTGTAAGCTTATAGCATTTAAAAAGAGGGTAATAGCCCTAATTATATATATAATTCTAAGATGGTGTATACTAGGATAATAGACCTAATTGCGTAATTATAGTATGCTAGTAGGGGGAAATAAGAGGCGTGTTTAAGGTAAGAAGGGTGGTATAATACGAGAAAATGTCTAGAAAACACTAAGTAGAAAATCGACTTTTAATACCTTAGGCTGACAAATATCCAACACATCCTAAAAATCATTTCTAGCGGCATGAATAGCATAGCCACCATGGGTAGGGTTATTACTGAGACAGTTTTTGTAGATAGTGCCACGTTTTTGAGTCCGGAATGGATGTGCAATAACATGCTTATAAGACACTTCTCACCTTTACCTATACCGTCTTACCAGCCCTTTCTCCAAGTCAAGCTCTGTACAACGCCTAATTACCACCAGCTCGCGTCCACTACGCACCCACCGCAACAGCCTATCCAAAGAGCTTCTCTCGCTTCATACACATAGCAGCGATCAACATGACGCCTCCGGCAACAGGAACCAGCACAAAGGTCATCTGCATAGCCTTGGTGACAGCTTCGATGGCCTTCCCGCGCAGCTCGCCCTGCAGCTCGTCAAACACGGTGCTCTGGGCGCCCGCAACCGCGCCGTGAATCTCCTCGTCCGAGAAGCCGTGGCCAGCCAGCACACCCGACAGGTTCGTGATAGCCGACGACTGGTAGACCTGGCCCGCAACGGCGAGCGCAATAACCTGGCCCCCGATCTGCGCCACATTCTGCAAGCTAAGCCCAGCGCCGGCGTCCTCAGGTCGCAGCGTCAGCGTGGCCACCGTGTAGCCCGTCACCATCGACAAGCCGGCGCCGACGGCCACCAGGATGGTCAGGCCGTAGATCGTAGCCGTCGAAGCGGCCGGGTCGAGGTGGACCATTAGCGGCCCGCCTCCGGCCACCAGGAAGACGCCGGCAACGACGTACAGCGCCATGTAGACTTTGATGAAGTGGAGGAAGGCGCCGGAGACGAGGTTCACGGTTACGCCAACGACGACGAAGGGGAGCAGGCGCACGGCTGCCATGAGGGCGGCGTCGTCGTTGACGAACTGGAAAAAGATGGGGAGGTAGTAGACGACGACGAAGAGGGAGGTGGTGCCGGCGGCCGTGACGACGTACAGGAGCACCTGCGTGCGGTTGCGCAGCAAGTGGCCCGGGAAGGCGCGCCGGGTGGGGGTAGTCAGGAAGGCGAAGTACTGCTGGAGGACGTAGAGAACCAGGACGACGCCGAAGACGATGAAGGTGGCGATGGTGCGGCCGTCGTCCCAGGGCCACTGGCTGCCGGCCATGGTGAAGGCCAGAAGAAAGCTGACCCACATGCCGGCGCCAAGAACGAAGCCGACGAAGTCGATGGAAGACAGCCGGTCGCGGATGCTGACGCCCTGCATGGGGTGGATTGCCGGGAGGTAGAATAGCAGCGCCGGGGCGGAGACGGCGCCGATGACCAGGTTGATGTAGAAGGCCCAACGCCATGTTGCAGCAGATATGGCAAAGGCGCCGCCGATTACGGGGCCAAGGACCGCCCCCAAACCCCACGAGACACCAATGAGGGACATGTAGAAGCCGCGCTCCTTTTCTTCGGTCATGATGGCGTAGTATTGCAGCGCGCCTAGATATATTCCACTTCCTCCCGCGCCGGCAATGACTCGACCAACGATCAGAGCGCTCATCGACGGGGCCGCGCCACATAGAGCTGAGCCGGCCTCGAAGAGGATGACGGTCGCGATGTAGATCCACTTGATGTTGAAGGTGTTGTAGAGGGTGCCCAGCAGGAGGATGACGCACACGGATCCCAGTGGGAAACCAGCTCCAACCCAGGAGAGCTGCTGGACATGGCCAAATGCTGCGGCTACGGGGCCCTGTACGTCGGCTGCAATTGTCGTGTCGAGGCCGTAGAGGAAACAAGTCATGTAGAGGGCGATGCAGACGATGAACCAAGGAAAGCCGCGCACCGTCCTGACCTTCTCCAATCCTCCCTGAGACAGTCCGCGTTCAGCCTTTTTCTCTTTCTTGCTGTCTAGGCCACGGTGAGGTAGGTCATCATCTGCTTTATCAGGCGAGACGCGGTCCGTCAGTGTTGGCATTCTGCTTGATAACGCAAGATACACGAATTGAGATAATCTGCTGCTTCGATGTGATTGTATGAGGATGTCGACATGACGAAAGAGGCACCTGTATAGGTAGATGAATTAAGCTTGTGCGAGGGTATTTGTCAGCAAGGCGGTCTGGTTACCGTGAAGGGTAACCTCTCCGACTGAGGACTACAATATTACCAAGCAGCCGTCGTATTACCAAGCAAGAAAGTAGATCTCTTAACCTAGTCGGAAGCACAGCTACATCAAGAAGTTAACCCGTGGCCAAGGTTAAGCAGAAGCGGTCGACTTGTAAGCAACATCCTGCAATTTAATATGCTTGGCGCGGGATTACGGGCAGCAACACCCCTAGCCAGCTCGGTATTGCGTGCCCTTGTAGAACTTTACCGCCGTATAATCCTTTGGTTCGGCGCGCATAGACGGAACTGGTGATACCATGTAAACTGGGTTGGCAAAGCAACGGCCATATTCAGACCTAAAGCGCCGATCGTGAGTCCGTCCCCACACATCCCCCCTCTCGCTACGTAAGTGAAGAAGCTCCACGCAATCTGCCACAAATTCAAGAACGGTCTGATGAGGAGACTTACGACTATCTTCGGTTGAAGGCAGAAAGAGACGGTCAGCATGTCGGGCTTGTAATACATCACCTACTCCTTCATAGCTGCCTCTACCTCGTGGATCGACGATTTTCGCGATGTTAGCGATTTGTTCATGTAAACCATCTCGTGCACAATCTTAGTGCCGAGGACGATCACTAGTACAATTAGAAGGTGAATGCGAAAAGACAACGCACCGGGGGGGTGGGCACAAGCATCTGCTCGCGCAGCACTGGCTCCAGCGTGGTCTGGGGGCTGTCGTGCAGATCCATCATTCATTGTCGTGGACTGGCCTTCCGCCCTGTTACCTGTGCGTTTCTCCAAACAGCCGGGTGTGCTTCTCGTCCAGCTTATGATCGAAAATGCGCTGCTCTGCCGTCGCTCCTAGTCAGCCGTCTCGTCCTTGAGAAGCAGCTCGGGCAAGCCCAAGCACTTCTGGTGCTCGCACCCGGCATTCTCTTCTTCCTCGTACCATTCGATTGTCTCCGATTTTCACCGAGGGTGGTGGTCGGGGATGGTGGTGGACAGAAGTTTTACATTGTATAGCAATGATGCTAAGAAGATTGCTATTGATTACTCTGCTGCGATTACTCCCGCACCTTATCGTCGTACACCCTCAACAATCCCATCGACTACAACGTCCGTCCCTGCTTGCAGGTCGGTGGCAAAGATTAAATATAAGAGAGTCAACAAGCTGGTTAGCTTGCGTAAGAAAGGCGATTGTATAAAGATCCTATTGTTATAAGTCTACCAAAGCACTACGGACGAGGTATTTCATTGATATAGTTTAGCAAAGCAAAGTAA
Organism: Dothiorella sarmentorum; assembly: GCA_023082095.1. Lineage (NCBI taxonomy): Eukaryota > Fungi > Ascomycota > Dothideomycetes > Botryosphaeriales > Botryosphaeriaceae > Dothiorella > Dothiorella sarmentorum. The sequence goes on from JAJMVL010000130.1 coordinate 97,851, forward strand.
ACGCGGCGAATTGATTGTGTAAGGCGTTCGTTGGTCGGATAGACATAGCAGAAAAAGGGACGACGATGAGCACGTAAGGCTCATCCTTACTAACTCGCCAACACAGGAGCTATTCCCCGACCTCTAACGGAACTGGTCCACCACCGAATATTATAGCATTTCGAACGAGGAGACCTAAGGCCTGTGGCTGGACCTTAGCATTCAATCGAATGCTCAGCAAGGCTTGGCCTCTAGCCTCGTCCCACTCAACCGAAAGGGTCACGTGTTTACTGTAGGACGATGCGGTGGAGAACTATACCTACTACTATTACGTTGAGGCAGGAATAACGTGTCAAGGCTTGCTCAGCTACACGTGCCTTAACATCGCGCAGCTCTATGCGATGAATCTAACCAGTAGGTGTCTCTGGCGGGGTAAGTACCGCAGATGCTCGGATGAAAAGAGGAAAAAACTGACCGGCCAAGGCTACCAATACTGCGTACGCACGCTGCCTACGTTGACCGGTTGGCTGCAGCGACGGGAACGATAACTTAACCACAATGACGGCGTAGAGCGGCACGCAGACAGGCACATCGGTGTTCCACACGGCGGGTGCACCAGCTCTAACGCAGACAGGCCAGCCGACCCACTGAAACGCCTGGTAAGTTGCACAGTGTGAGTCTCCGCCGTCTCCTCCAACCTTGCCGCGCCGCCGCTAACGAAAGGAAACCCGCAGCGGGAGAGCCTTGCGCCTCTGCTGAGAAGGCGGAAAATACTAGTAACGCCTCGTTCCCCGCCTGGAATCCATCCGTATCTTGTAACTATACGACGGGCTTCTGGGTTGGCTACGCATATTGTGCGGGCACCATAGACTCGCCCGTCTCCACTCCTGTTTCCAGCAGCACTTCCTCAGCTCCGGCGATCACAACAACAGGTGCAACAGCGGCACCGTCGCCCACGCAGGACAACATCATTGTAAGCAACTGCAATAAGTACGGAGGAGAGCTAGCGCTAGGGAAGTATAGAGGTGGATGCTACAAGAGTGAGGGCTTGGGGACGCGTGGAAAAAGAGATGCTGAGGGTGCAGGTTAAGGAGCGGCCAGCCTCACCCGAGGATGGAGCCGATGAGGGTGACTAAAAAAGAACGAAGAAGCAGTGGCTACCGCGGACTACCATTTGCAAGTCTCCTTCCGGGTCGACACCGCTGGCAACCGGGTAGCCCTTGTGCATAACACTGATGCAACCTCACCTTCCGGCGCCCACCTGCACTACCTAATTTACGATCTTACTAGCAACGTCAGCATCGACTCCACTGGCCTTGCCGCCCTTGCAGCCGATTATGATACACTCGCCACCACTATAGAAAGCGAAACCTAGCAGTCCGGATTCGAAAGGACGAATTGGCGGCGCAAGGATACTATAGTGCTAGGAAGAGCGGATCCGGATATCGCCGCATTAAGGAAGCTGATGGGGAGGGCGCCGGATGGTTTTAGCAACTGTGTTGTAATGGTAGTATAAGCTTTACAGGTCAACGTAGTGAGGCAAACGTAGAAGAAAATTACTGGTTAATAAAGTAAAGTAACAATTTACTAAAGACAAGGGTCCTGAAGATACAATTTCAGTAGTCGTTAGATTCGTACTGCCCAACTGCAGATCCCTAGTCATAATATCCATCATCCCCATGGCCATCGACTTCATATCCCTCAACATGATCACCCTCACTGTCACTGCCATGTCCCTCCTCATTTCCATCACTACCGTCACTCACCTCAGCCTCACTGTGCCCATTGTCCTCGTACTCGTCTGCTTCGTCGTTGTGGTGGTAATCGACAACTGGTAATGATGCTTCATGATGCCAATCCGTTCCTGACTGCGAGTCTATCCCATAGTGAGAGTCTACCGCATATTGCGGACCCTCATGCGACTGAGGCTGATGATCGTACGTCTCCTGATAGTGCGAGTAGCCGTCATGCTGAAACCCGTGACTGTAATGCGACTCTGCGTTGTGTTGCAGATGCTGATCGTATAGAAACGTGTTGTGATGCTGCGATGCCGGCTGGTGATACTGCGACGCCGCCTGGTGCTGCGCCTCTCCCCAGTGTGTTGAAGCAGGTACCTCTCTGGATACTGGTACTTGCGAATTCCTTTGTTGCAGCAACCGGATGACCGCATCGTACTGCTCAATCAACCAATGCTCGTCCGCACTCACATGTTGTCTCCCCCAATCCGCATATTCGAGCGGCCCTGCCCCCTGTATATCATGCGCAAACGTGTCAACCCTACAAGTCTCGACCAAAAACCTTACCACATCCAACAACCCCCTCTCCGCCGCCCACGACAGCGCCGTCCGTCCTTCCCCATCCCCCAGCCCCGCATCCGCCCCCGCCCCCACCACAGCCTCTACAACCCCAAGGCAACACCCCTCCACCGCCAACGACACCAACCCCCTCCCCCCCGCATCCCTCACCCCTATTTTCCCCCCTTTCCCCAACACCCTCTTCACAACCCCCACCCGCCCCCCCACCGCCGC
>JAJMVL010000131.1:0-97638 GCA_023082095.1 Dothiorella sarmentorum
TCGTTCTCCTCTTCTTCTTCTTCCCTTTCATACTTACCTTGCGGAGGCTGCCGTGCTCATGAAGACGGTCGGCCTACCAGGCTACCCTGCATTGCACAGCGCGGAGGTGGTTTGGTATGAATCTCCTTCGGGGGCTTCATCGGCGCAATTTTTGATGGCATCCACTTGATGGGTACTTTTCGTTGTCGTGTTCGCCTTGTGCGGGCCTTCGAGGAAGAGGTTTGTTGTTGCACGCGCCACGTCTCACCCCGACGCAGCCGTTTGCTTTTGGGCATCGCTGTGCGCCGTTTGGCACCACTCGCTGACCCTCTTCAGCACGCGGTGTTGGGCTGCTGCCTCAGCTTCCAGTCATGGCGGTATAAAGGGAATCGGATTCTTCGTGTCGGGTTCGCGACGAGGCCAGAACGAAAGCAAGGAGGGAACCCCGTGGCCCCGACGAAAGCGCTCGCGTTACTAGACTGGTCTGAGCCGACGTCGTTCATTTTCGACAGGTTCCTCCGTTGTCTTCGTATTTTGCAGCCCCACCTCACTGCTGCCTAGCGCTGCGTAAAACATCTGCTGGTAGGTGGAAGCAACGACTTCAGCAGGCCAACACCTGGACACGGATTCAATGTACCACCTCGGCAACATTCTGCAAGGCCTCGGATACTTCACCCGTCCACCTGCCTCCCGCGCGCTCGGCCTCTCGTCCACGCTCGCCTCATGGGGAAGCTGCTACACCACCTCCTGTTATGGCAAGAACCACTAGCGCCGCTACCTCTCAACCCTTTCCATAGCTGCTACAATACCGAGCGAGGAGGATGCTAGGATGAGAGTGGGGTACGTGGCCAGGGACAGTGGGTTGATGTTGCTGTTGCAGAGGAACACAATGATAATCTTACAAGACTGTTGGAGAATTGTATTGAAAAAGGTGTGTCAAGAAATGACGTAGACATCGGAATACATGATTTCTGTTCAACCGTACCTCATGTTCAGGCGAACCCTATCTGTCGTGTTCTCCTCCATGTCATTCCTGAAGACTATCTCCAAATGATTATTTCCTCTGTCCCGGCGTATACTTATCACTTCCTCGAACACATTACCGGTATCAATCCCTACGCTGGTGTTCCTGAGTCTTCCTGATCGATGCGAGTTGATTGCCAGCGCCACGAGCTCAGGAGTCGTATCCCACGCGTTGGATTGTTCTCCCGTCCGCATAGTATAGTAGAAATGAAAAAGGGCCATGGAGCAATATGAAAGTAATACCGCTATGGCTGCAAGCTGCGTTGCATTTCAGCGACTGTACGCGTACCCGTTGACGGTCACTCGTGCCGTCAACTTCGTAGCCTTCTCTTTCTCAGCATCTGTGATATCAAATGCATTTCCTCCAGGGCCTAAATACCCCTTTGGGAGAAACTCTTTGAGGAAAGCATCAGGAAGCCTTCCTACTGGATTTGACGAGTCTGAATCTTTTGCTCTGCCGGCAATTGAGATGTTGTAGGACGCGCGAGCAATGCCATTCAGCACCATCATTGTTACCATGTTCTCCACCGTTACTGTATTGAAGACGGGGTCTGGGGAAACGGGTGAGTTCCACAGACCAGCAGTATTTGCCATGTGCGAGAAGACCGTGCCGCCTCCTGTTCCGGTCTTCGGGTTGAGATATTTGGCCCAGGCTGCAGCCAGGTTGATTTTCGGGCGGTTGGTATTGATGATCCCTTTGAGAAGATAATCCGTATGACCTTCACCGAATGCCACCATGGGCCTGTTCCGAGTAGAACTGGTCGTGCTGGATATATATCGGCTGTCTAGGCTGCATGAGTAGATCTTGTTGCCATCCTTGGACATGTTATTGGCAGGGAAGACTGCGACCACGTGAAGTGTGCTGCTAGTATCTTCCAAAGCATCCAACCATAGAAGATCCGGCGCATTCATCGGTTTGAGATGATCGAGAACGGCTGAGATGAAATCCGTGCCATTGTATACCATGACCGAGGGAAAAGTGGCATCGGAGACTGGTAAATTGCCACCTTCAGGCGCAATCACCATGCTTGTCAGCACTGGGAATATAATTCCTTGCTGGTATAGGTTCTGATCTCCGGTATCTTGGGGGATGCAGTTGATAGCTACGGCCGGTTGGATAGTATCAATGGAGTACTTGGCATCCTTGCGGGACCAAAACCTCTTGTCTCGCTCCACATTCGCCGCGGCCATGGCCCAGAAACGTCCAATCTCTGACACGCTGTCAGCGATAGCGGACATTGGCACTGTCGCCCTTGTATAAGCGTCGGTATAAAGAGGGTGAACCAAACTGTCCGAGGCGCGAATCCGAAGCTCCATAACCGTTGAGACTTGGGACTGTCGATTAATAGCCATTCCGGCAAGGTGCTACTCCTTTTGATCCTGCTCAAGTAGGATGCATAGCCTTTATCGATAATCTCCCAGCCACCATATGGACATGCTTGGTCTCCTGTATCAACCTCACAGTGTGCCCACTCGGCCGCTGATTCCAGACTCGTTGGGGATACATTTCCTCGCAGACCATTGAGCCAAAGGACAGTGCCACCAACAGGCCAGTCATCAAGCTGTGGGCGCATCAATTGCGCACTAGAAGGGCCTACTGAGACTCCAAGGAGAGTAGCAATAATTAGTAGTGCGAGAAAGTAGTTGAACCGGTCTGCCTTTCTCGTGACTCTGTTGCGCACTAGGGCTAAGAACTCTTCGGACCAGAAGAAGCTGAGATCCCTGAATTGCTGGCCGGCGAACAAGGCTCCAAATGGAAGACCGTCGCCGAAAAGAAGCCGTTGTCGGACAAAGGAGAGGACGATGGCGGTGAGAGACGAGATGATAAGCAGTTCGTGGAGCTTCGCGGCAAACTGCAAGGCGGCCAGCTTTTGGGAATCCTGCCCGGATGTTCCAACCAGTTCACCGCCGATGTAAACCTCGCGGAGGTTGAGGAACACCAGAGTAAGGCAGGCACCGACGAATATGAAATGAATCAAGCTGCCAAGGAGGGCGTGGCCTCTGTGGTGATGCATCGCAACCTTTTCCTCCTCCTCCGCACCTGTATTGTACCAACGACAGTACAAGTCCCATACAGCTTTCAGTTTGAGCGTCAAGAGTGTCGTTCTCAATTTTTCCGCAAATTCAGTGTTTGGTGCGAATCGACTCTCCCGGGTTGCACCATGATCAGAGCGACGTGGTCTTTGAGACTAATTAGCTTTGCTGTACTGGAGATGGACTTGTTCACGAACACTTACTCATTTATGCCAGAGTCGTATGTATCCCCAGTGTCCACGCTTGGATTGTCTGCATCTCTTGGAGCAAGAGGAGCACAAAGTGAGTCTGCATCTCCTTGACGGCTTTGCAGCCCTCTGAGTGTGTTGAGAGCAATAGTGTGCATGGTGAAGACAAAGTGAAGCTTTTCCGGACCGACGCGTCTTCTCAGGGTGAAGATCAGGAAGTGCCCACGCATATGCCTCTGGCATCATGCAGACCGGAATTTGTGTCTCAACCACGGCTCCTATTCCGCCTAAGTTGGCACTAGTTCATCGTTGATGTCGTCGATGAGCCCAACAGGCCGCCAGAGACTCATTACAGGTGCGTTTGATTGTGGATCAACATGTTGGCTGAGGAGTCTTTTCGGACCATGAAAGTCACATGTCCGTGCGTGTTTCTTGGCTCATTGCATGGTAGTTAGGCACTGAGAGGTTGATGAGATATCAGAGAGTACTAGGCCGTCTGCAGGCTTTCTTAATTCCCGACCATGCTAGTGGGACGTCTAGTGAAGGTTTCTAATGGTGGCTAAAACACATATGTAATGTTGGGGACCACCAAGCTGAAGAGAACGTGATTAATAAATAAAGGGACAACAGTTGCAAGCTTTGGGCTGTTTAATTGGACGTCTGCTCCCATGTCGAGCAGAGTGGCGGACGGGGGCTTGCATCGTCTATCCGTGGTTTCTGCACCCTAAAAGTGGCGCAGAGGCTACCCGCCAGCCTTCTCCATTTCGAGAGAAATTCCAGCTTCAGGGAACTTGAATCCCAGTGGGTTCCCAGCGTCTTCAAGCAGCCTCCATATCTTTCTGGAAAGGTCAATATTCTTTGTTGATTCTTTGGCAAGTGAAAGATGCTGGTGTACCAATTTGCTTTTCGCTCGCTCAAAATCATGTTCTAGATCCGTGTCTCGTCCACAGCGCCGCAATTGGACCTCGCATGCATGCAGCAAACCGTTCGTCTGCTAAACACTGAAGCCATAGACGACGTCATCAAAACACTGAAGCCAAGTCTCACGGAGAAGGCCAAGAGCACGCCGAGACGTAAAATCGCGCATATCATTTCTTTGTGCACGTTTTGCAATGGTTACACAATGCGGCCACAAATCAAACGCTTCTCCCCTGAAGTCTTCACATCTTTACCTTGCCGCACATGCTGCCAACGTGCCTGCCTCCACCTATTTTAAAGATATCTGCCATTTATGATACTCTAGTTGAAGTTCTTGGTGGAATCACTAGGTAAAGCCATTCGCGTTCCCAAACCATGTGATTTTTCTGACTATCATAGGATGCTTTCCAGATGGTTACACGGCCTGCTAAGGCGAAGGCGGAAATGGACCGATCTGTTGATAGTGTCACTTGCCTTCATCCTTCTCCTTGATACATATCCCCTCATCTTCGTCGACCCCCCACAACGCGTTCCGCCGTCGACATTTCGCCTTCAAAGCAACGAACGAATATTCATAGCCAGCATACATTGGAACAACGAAGCCATATTGAGGTCAAACTGGAATCGAGCCGTCTTGGATTTGACCAAGTACCTCGGCGCGGAAAGAGTCTTCGTCGCAGTCCTTGAAGGCGGAAGTTGGGATGGCAGCAAAGCGGCACTACAAGAACTGGATGTGGAGTTGCAGCAGATGAGAATACCGACGTCTTTCATTTTTGACGATGCGACGCACAAGGATGCAACTGAGCGGATTCCTGCCGCTGGGGAAGAAGGCTGGATATGGACACCCAGGGGCAGGAGAGAACTTCGCCGAATACCATATCTGGCCAAACTAAGAAATCGCGTTATGGAGGAGATGCAAAAAGCTTCAAGTTCGGACTCGAGGCCATTTACCAAGGTCCTTTGGCTCAATGATGTCGTCTTCACGGTCTGGGTCCACACACCTAAAAGTGATGGTCCATCCTGACGTTGCTTTTTAGGGACACAGACGTCAGACGTCCTCACTCTCCTCTCCACCAACGGTGGTGACTACGCTGCTGCCTGCAGCCTCGATTTCGCCAAGCCACCAGCCTACTACGACACATTTGCCCTGAGGGACGCCGTGGGCTACAAGTCACTTACGCAGACATGGCCGTACTTCTACTCGTCCCTAACGCGCAACGCAATCGTGTCCAACTCGGCTACAGTACCCGTCCAGTCGTGCTGGAATGGCATGGTCGCAATGGACGCAGCACCGTTTACCGTTCCCGACCGACCACTCCAGTTCAGAAGCATTCCAGACCAGCTCGCTACGCTGCATCTCGAGGCCTCCGAGTGCTGCCTCGTCCACGCTGACAACCCTCTCAGCGCCTCCAAAGGGGTTTGGCTGAACCCAAACGTGCGCGTGGCCTACGGAGCTGCCGCTTACGACGCCGTCAATAAGCCAGTGTGGCCTTCGCCGACAGAACGGATCGTGGGCATGTGGCATAATCGATTGGCAAGGTTATTTGGCTGGGTTTGGGGTTTCGTCGAGGACTGGGCTGTTCGGAGGAGATCGCAGGGTTGGATGGCCGAGGAACCTGGCGTGTATTGTCTGATCAACGAGATGCAGGTTCTTATTGAGAACGGCTGGAAACATGTTTGAGTTGATGGGTTCAATCTTCACGTCACCCTATTTTCTGGATTCTTCCCTTGGAGAGGCAGTAAAGCAAGGAATATATCGACTTGAAGTAAGGCAATCATGCTATTTCACGCAACGTAATTCTAGTGGGTGCGAACCTTCTTCCTACCATCCTTCCTACCATCGGGCCTTTGGGCAAGGACCTCCCTGAGCTGGTGATCATCCTCATCTTTGTCAACGTGATGTACTCTGACGTGTCTATCATTGTCAGGATATTGGTTTACCCGGCAAGGGAGATGTACCTACCTCTGAAGTGCATCCGGCCGGGGATACTTGTGATCTCTTTCGGGACAGAATGGGCACACATATCCAGGGGAATTATGCACGAGTCCATGACGGATCACCTCGTTTTTCCTCTTGAACCCCTTCCCTCCCTCTCCGCGACTGCAACCTGGGACGGGACAGTAGTGTGGTCTTGCTTGACTATGCACATTTGCGTGGGAACTGAGTTGTCAAAGTCAAAGAGGACAGCTCAACCGACTAACGATAACTTATCTCAAAAGGTATTGGGTCTGAAAAGGGGGCGCATTGCAACCTGGAAAGTCGCATTGGAAGCCGGTGCCAGAAGCTGCCGATGCTTTCAGGAAATCTTTCACCTGTTTACCCCGAAAGGCAGTGGACGTATCGATTCCATGTTTTTCGGCGTGGTAGGTGTGTTTGTGTTTCTGGAGTGCAGAAGCCGAAGGGAGAGGCATCCTGCTGAATGAACAGGATGGGTCGTCACAGATGTAATGTCGAGAGTGGCTCAACTCGTGCTCTTCGCACTCAGTGGCCGTAGGGAAGCCATCGGTAGACCGGATGCAGCCTTGGAAGTGACAGACAAAGGCGGTTTCGCTATGCACTTGACGAAACTTTGCTAGTTGAGTGGCGCTGAGTCCGTCGATATGGCTCATTCCAAGCACCTTTTGCAGGAGTCGAGTATATTCCACAAGCAGCTTGGAGAACATGGTGGGATCAAGGGTTGGGTCTGGAGCCAGAGGACCTTTGCATATCTGTCAGGATATAAAGGAAAGTGTACGTAGGGGGTTCTCACCATTGGACTGTTGGAGTTGTGTTTCTCGAGTCTGAGCCCGAAACTCAACGATCCTTCGGACGAAATCATGCACATCGACGTGAGCCTTCAACTTCTCGAATGCTGGGTGAGCATCTTGCCGGATTTCATGCAATGCTGTACTCCCTGCATTCTCGTCGTCATCACTTGGTAGAGCAATGGAATCATGAATGTCGCAAAGAGTGAGTACTCGTTCCAGAACGGGATCGGACACAGTCGCGTCTGTTTCGGGATTTAGTTCGACGTACTCCAAGAAATGGGCCACCCAGAATTCGTTCGCATATAAATGCAGGCCGTGAAATCCCTTTGCAACACGGAGAATATTTTCCTCTTCTGGCATCTGAGAGTCAATAAGCGCAAAGCTGGACCCCAGATACGTAGCCATAGCAAGAGAAATATCCTTCTCGGCACCATGAGGAGTCATGAAAGGGCCGCTGGCCGTGTGAAGCATAAACCTGCTCGAGCTTAGTATTCGACGCAACTCTGGCGGAGTGGAAACATACTCTTTCACCGTGAAATGCGCGAAGATGATGGTATTGCGAGGTCCACGCTCTATGAGTGGACGACACAAGTCCAGAATTGCTTCTGAAGCCACTGTATCATTGTTGATTGCCGTCGCGTGCCCCTAACCCTACTCCAGATTGAATCTCGTAAGGCTTGAGTGGTCTTCTGGCAAAAGCTATCCATTCCAGAATCTGCATGGCAATTGTGCGTTGCTGAGGGTGGAGGCGTTTGCTGATGTGATCCAGGACCCGGCCGTATCTGTTAGGTTGTCAGATTGAGATGTATAACGAAGATTTGGCGGGACCCACGCTCTTTCCAGTCCATCTGGAAGGCTCTCAGAAGCGGCAAGGAGGTCCGTTACTGTATATGAAGCTTCAAGCGTAGCAATGACAAGTCGAACCCATAAGAACATTCCTACACTGTTAGTCGGAAGTTGCTGAGAGGATTGAAACATCCGTCTTACCGTTTGATTTTTCAACCAAGCGTTCCTCGATTATCCTCAACACGTCGTCTTCGATTTCGAGATCCGACCGCAAGCTTCGTAATTCGCTCAGTTGATGGCGCACAAACGGTTGGATGGCGCCTTGAAACGCCTGGAGATCATCCGCCATTGACAAAACCGTCCTCTGCGACAAAAAGCGGGATATTGAAGCCACGTCACGGCTTGCGATGAGAATCTTGAAGGAAGACCCAGGAACAAGCGGACAAGAAACAAACAAGGTAAGATCAGACAGAACCTGCCGCTGCTCTCGATCATCAATCTCATCCAATCCGTCAATGACGATTCTGACCGACGAGAATCCTTTGAGGAGCGTTGGTATAACTTTTTTCAGTTGAGACGCCGATGCTGCAAGGCTTGTATCAACGTCGAGCATATCACACTTTTGCCTGCTCCGGGCTTTCCCATCAGCCACAAGATAGACTGAACAGAAGTGTTCTGGATCCAGGCCTTCATTTTAGGTGTCTTCATGATCCATTCCGTCGATCCATGGTGGCAGTGGCTGGCAATTCTGTCCAGTTCGTCGTGAAGCAATGCTACATTGGTTTCAAGCCACGCTTTGACGGCCTGCATTTGGGAGGATGCTCGATGTCTTTCACTCTGAGCCATTTCCTTAGCTGCCATCGACCTGCTCTCTGCAGCTTCGGCAATGTTCAGTGCATTTGCTTCCTTGTCCACTAGTCCGCTGTGGATCCTAAGGTCTTCGAGAATCCCTGAAAACCTGCGGTTGAACTGGGCCCAGGTGGAATTGAAGAAACATGACCAGCCTATACCAAAGTCAATTCAAAAGTCACCTCGAAGAGCAGAAAACTGTCACTAACCACGTCTCCGGAAAAACTTGTAAGCGCGCCTGTGGAATTCCAGTATATCGGTATATACCATAGCGAGCACTTGGTGAAAGTCTGGGCTTGTTGCGAAGGTGGTACTCAGTCTGTCAAAGCGTGGGAGGTTCTCTGCAATTCGTGCATATGCAGCAATTAACTTGTCGAAAGAGGACAGGAAGTCTGACGATAACTGAGAGACTCTTAGCACGCCAATCTCTGCGTCACATTGCTGGCGTCTGTCCTACCGTGAGCATGAGCTTGATGGGTGCCTGCAAGCTGGTCAGCTAACCCCTCAGAATCGCATTCGATTCGCACTCACCCACACATACGGCATGTAAGGAGTTCCATTGCAAAGAACCTCGACGATTTTGGAGTACCTTTCAAGCCCTTCGAAAAGCGGCTGGAGTCGTCTCATGTTCCGAAGACAGCCTCGATCCGCCAGATGCTGCTCAATCTGTCTGGCAGCATGCCTTACATCCCGCAATGTTGTCGACTGGAACTCTCTTCTATCGTCGAAACTGACTGTCTGTTCGAAGCGATTGAACGCTTCTTCAAAAAGGACTCGGACTTGTGGAGATGCAGTCGACCCCATGGAGTGGTACAAAGAGGGCGGCCACCGATCAGTAGCGAAGGTCCATCTGAAGATGTGGGAAGCGTCTTGATGGTTCTATATCGTCCGGAGAAGGCGATGCAAGGCGGAAGTCGGGCGCACGACAAGGCGCAGTCGGCTGCCAATCAGATCTGCAGCGAACAACAGAAAGTGACGTGTCCACTCTCTCACGTCACCTTGATCCGCTCGCTCAAGGCTGTGCAAGGCAGAATTTAATTATCGTCGCAGACAAAAGGCAAGGCGCATCCACACCACATTTTTGTTTCAACGCCCATCGAACCCATGGTTTCAAGCAATGACTGCCTACTTTGGGGCTTGGATGAGCCCCCAGAAAGGCGCGCCAGGTTTGACTTCGAAGGGTCCTCTGTGCCAGCCCAAGCACAGCAAGGGTTTGCGCTATCGTTATGGGACAATGACACACCATCCGAGAACCCCTGGGGTCTTTCGGAATATTTGGTTCCTCCAAATGCACATTCTGAGTGGGACTTCTCTACTCTTGGAGACCTTTGTACGACTGATCTTGGAAGTCCAGATCATAACGCAACGGTTGGTATGTAAGATGAATTTGTGCTGAAGCTGGCTAACGGTTTCAGACATTTTAGCTCCTCCAGGCACTTCTGATCATGGATTGCTCCTGAACAAAGATAGCGGACATCATGAAGAGCGGCACGGCTTCTCAAGCAGCCCTGATTCATTGCAAGTGTGCTTCGGACAGGTTAGTCTTAATGCCCTGGGACCCATATCAGAACGAGAATTGATGTCAGAAAGATTGGTGATATTCCAATCAAATTGAAACACAGCGGAATCTGGGGATCCATGAAAGTCAAGCTGGGCGCAGGCCGCGTATTATCTGATGAGAGCGGATCATCGGTAGGCAATGTCCAGCAGGAAGTGGCTGGAGTTTTCCGAATGCTTTCTTCCGAACCGGGAATCGAGTTGCAACTATTTTGCTCCTCAAGCACTTCACATACCGAGGCCTCGAGAGCTGTAGAGCACAGCCTGTCGGCCATCATCTACGGACCAATGGTAATGTTCGATGAGGTGGGGAAATTCCTTCAAGGCGTTGGTATGTACCTCCAGGATCCGAAAGACTGTGACAGAAACGTCGAGTACCGAAATCCCCATAGACTGTCGGGGCTGGACCAAGGTGCTCCAATGACTCTGGATTTGAAAACATCCCCCGGAAGCCGCCCAGAAGAATTTCTGCAGTCCCCCGTCGATATTTTCTCTGACCTCGAGACAACTACTTTTCTGGCCGAAACGATTCGTCCGGACTGCCTGGCAACGGAGCTCTACCACTGACTGTTACTTAGGCACGTGAACGGAGTTGCAGACGAGGCTCAGGATTTTGCAGCAATACGATTCCGCGGAGGTTTGCTTGCTGATCCAATGGGCCTTGGGAAGACATTGAGCACAATTGCTTTGATTGCAACAGATCAGGGCCACCAGTCAAAGCTAGTGATTACAAAAGGAGCCTCGTACGAAAAACTTCTATCACAACGCAAGACAATTTTATTAGTTGTGCCTCCGACTCGTAAGATGAACAGCCCTCTACCGCGCATCCTCCTGACATTCGTGTAGTCCTCAGCATGTGGGATGGTCAACTCAGAAGGTATGTTTCGGAACTTGTAGTTATGTCACCTTCGCGACTGAGCCCATGATGTTTAGGCACTTGAAAAAAGGCACTCTGAGGTGGATGGTTCACCACGGGTCCAAGCGGATTTCAAACGTCATTGAGATCAGTCAATACGACATTGTGCTCACAAGCTATCACACAATCACATCGGAATGGAAAAAACGAGAAAGGACGGCAAGCCCGATTCTCCTCCACAAGTGGCACCGCTTGGCATTGGATGAAGGTAAGCGGCTTCCCAGTCCACCAAGTTCTTCTAACCGTCGGCTAGGACACCAGATCCGTAACAGCCACACGATCGCAGCAAAAGCCCTATGTTCCCTGCAGTCTCGATCAAGATGGATCGTGACAGGTACTCCGATCCAGAATCGCTTGTCAGACCTCACGAGTCTGCTTCAGTTCCTACGTGCTCATCCCTATGACGACGCGACCACATTTGAAGCACATATCGTTGAGCCTTGGAAAAGGGGGAACGAGGAAGTCGCAATCCAACGGCTGAAGAAGCTTTTCACTGCGCTCGCTCTTCGACGATCCAAGTCAGTTGTCGAGTTGCCCGCTCGGCTCAACGTCAAGCGCACGCTTGACTTCACGGCTGGAGAAATTGCACAATACCGGGAAGCTGAGGCCTCAATCTCTACCGTGCTGGACGGTGCCATCAGATCCGGAAGATGTACAGCAGGACTTTACGCAAACGCACTTCAACGCATCAATCGACTTCGGATGATCTGCAACCTCGGCGCTTTTGTCAAGTATGCGAAAGAGGAAAGAGAAATATTGCTCTCTGAAGATTTATGGAACGCGGGTATAGCCCAGGAGTATCTGAATGATTTGATCACGGTCGGAGTCGCTGTATGTGCGGACTGCGGCGTCGACCTTGAGTCGCTTGGCCAGGACGAAAGCGAGTTATCCCCAGACAAAGGTGGTGAGGGAAGATTGTTCAAGTGCATGCTCCTTCTTTGCAACACTTGCTTCCATACACGACAGAAGAAGAGAAGATCTCGCTGCACTTCCTGTGGCGGCTCACCACCATGCCCTGGCGCTGCTGTGGTGGCCAGCTGTTCATTTAGCAACCCGCCTCAGTATGCTGCACAGCAACCAACAGACGTCTTTGAATTCCCTACAAAAATAACTACCCTCATCGAGGACGTAGAGAGCCTCCCAAAGACAACCAAAAGGTATCGTTGCCCCTCTTTGTTCAACGAAGCCGCGCCTAACGCATTTAGCGTCGTATTCTCATTTTGGACATCGACACTCGATATCGTGGAGCTTGCATTGAGCAAGACGTCGATTCGACATGCACGGGTGGATGGCAAGATGCAAATGAAAAGGAGGATGTCCGAGTTTGAGAAGTTTCGTGACGATGGCAATGTCAAGGTCCTTCTCTTAAGTCTCTCATGCGGCGCGCTAGGGTAATTATATGCTTGCACGACACTACTTGGATCACACTGTAATACTGACCAAATCTAGAATTGACCTCACCTCTGCAAGCCGGGCGTACCTGATGGAACCTCATTGGAACCCACACGTAGAGGAACAAGCGCTAGCACGGATACACCGAATGGGCCAAACACGGGAAGTCACGACCGTCAGATTTGTAATGAACGGATCCTTCGAAGAGGTATACCATCCTTTCTTTGAACAAAAAGACGCACTGTCAGCTTACTTGCTCTTACAGCACATGGTCAAGGTCCAGAATCGGAAGTCCCAGCTGGCAGGACTGGTTTTTGCTCAGAAGAGGGTTTCAGATGGAGAAATAAATATGAGCCGGATTCACGTAAGTCGTATCCGATTGGTCCTGTGTCGAATCTAACAAGATTCTCAGCATTTACGCTCGTTGCTCGGATGAACAGAAAATTGGAAGGGTTGGAAGGAAAAAAAACTCGCAACGGCTTAAGCAATTTCGTTTCTAGTATTTTGTAACCTAAACATTCAATTTAATATTCGAAAGTCGCTGTCCCTTCGTTGCATTGATGAGCGAACTAGAAGGCTGCCCTATTGGGAAGCAGTGCGGGCCTAATGGGAGAGGTGTGGAAGGGGGTAAGGCGGCTCTGCAACTGTGCGTAATCTACCTTGTACGTGTAGCTCTACATACTACGCTACCTTCTGATTGAGGCCGTTGAACGGTGAGTTGACGTGATTGGCTGTATGTCAACTTCGCGATGGCGTGGAATGTGGCTCTGCATTTCACTCCACCCTCTATCAAGGCCGTCAAACGGTGAGTTGATGCGATTGGCTGAATTTCAGCTTCGCATCAGGCAGCAGCGCATTAGGATGTCATGAGGGCTGATCATGTGGCTCTGAAGTCGCCATTACCCTCTGCTCGAGGCCGTTGAACAGTAAATTAATATGATTGGCTGCATGTCAACTTCGAATTAGGCAGCAGCTAGGGCTCTGCGACTCTGTGGGAGCGTGCTCGATGCCCTTGTGCCATGAGCTTCTGTGATTGGACAACCTTCAATCAGCCACGTGTCAGTACAGGCCAGTACTCAAGAAACTCGGTCTGCTTGAGGTTCCCTGCTCTGAAGCAATCATCTTTGCCTTTGTAGAGTCGCCGGCATCTTGGAAGTGGGTAATTTGGATAGAAAGCTAACGGGTGGCAGGTCCAGGGCAGAGAAATGATGGGTGGAGCGAGGTGTTTCATTCAACCTAGAATCGGAAAGAGCTTGCAGTGAGGTCGACTTTAATCGAGACCGTAGTGGCATGAGCAGCATCCATGCGATCAGTCAGGTCAGCCTGCACATAGAACGCCAGTGGAAAACAGCAACATCGGCCACCCTTCCAGGCCCGCTCTATTCTACGCTGACAGTCCCTTTGGTGCCGGGTACATTCTCATGGAAAAACTGCCCAGCGTGAGCCCTGAGTCTACCTAGGAGGACCTTGGTCGGTCGCCCTAGTTCTTTCTTTCATTTTCTACGGTATATTCTTAGTAATGCTTACTCTAGAACTAGTAGTCTTCCACGAGTAGAACCATACACCTTCCTACCATTGCAAATGCACCGTCAAAAGACAGAAACGGCCAAGCAAACTCGCGTAATATTACCTACCACATGGCCTCCTACATATTCTTCTGTCATGCAAGCGTGCACAGCCGAGCCAACAACGAGCGGCGGGTCGAAACAAGCCAGCAACTTCTGCACAAGACCACGCACGCTCCAATTGCATCGCAAGGGAAGGATTTGTGCCAATACTTGATTGCATGCAGAAGTGCTAACGTCTGCAGTTCCTGACGGCAAGGCTGAGATGACTAACACTCGCACGTGTGCTGTTCAACATATTATCCCCGAGGCCTCTTAACAACTCCAAAGTATCTGTTGTGTAATTTTTGCAAGCCTCAGGTTAATGGAGTGGGCTGAAGGTAGCGAGAGGCGGTTGTGTCGGGTCCCCGCACTCTATCCTGTGTCCGAGCCAGGGTATGTGGGAGTAACTTGCAGCTGCATATGCAGGTAATATGCATTCAGATCCAGGAACTGGAGTTGATGCGCTGCAGCTATGTATTGTCAATGCACCATTTACAGAACTGTGGAGCGAAAAGGCTACATCAGACTCCTCTTTTACTAGTCACCCCACATCCTTTGACTCTACACTTTCTTCAGGAGACGATTGGAACGTAGCATGGGCGCCGCTTTCTATGGGGAACAATCAAATTGCTGTCCATACTTTGGTTAAGGAACAGTGCGCGAGAATAAGCAGACTTGAGGCGCTTTCGGGCGCTCTTTGGTTGGTTGTATGCATATAAGCTCCGCCTCTTGATCCTGTCCAGAGCTGAAATCGCTAGCCATCCCGCAGTCGCCTTTGCCTATTCTGACACTGTTTGTTGTCAATCATATGTAGCCTGGGCCCCCTGCAGCACCCGGGCTTAAGGTAGTTTGACTATGAGTTGACACAGGAAGAAGTTATAAAGTCGAAAGTCAATCCTTCCTCTCCGACCCCACAAATCATTCCCTCCACCATCTTCTCAATCAATCATACTTCTTCACATCCTCTCAAAATGTCTCTCGGAAAAACGGCATTGAATTGCTTCGTCGGAGCCTGGGGTTTCATCAATTCGTCGCTTGTGTATGCTTAATCCAACTCTTTCTCAACCACTTTTCCCTGTCCCCTTCGCTCAATTGTCCCTCTCTCGCCCCAGGCTAACTGCTTCCCCATAGCAACACTACAACCGGCGACCTGATCCCCGGCGACTGGGCCTACCCCGTCCCCTCGGGCATGTCCCTCTACACGCCCAACGGCTACACAGCCCTGATTGTCACCGCCAACGACACCACGAAGCCCGAGCTCCGGCCCACCTACCTCGACCAAAACGACTACTCGACCGGCACCGACGCCGAGTGGGCCCTGATCGGCAAGTACAGCATCGCCGGCGCCGGGCCGTACCACCTGTCCAACATCACGGCCGGCAGCGGGGGAAACGGCACTGGTCCGGCGGGCACGGTGACGGGCGAGTTCCTGACGGCCACGCTGCCGAGCCGCAAGGGTCCGTTTGAGTTCACCTTTGAGTTTTACGAGGCTTGTCGGGTGTGGAACCTGCACCAGACCGTTGGGGAGGAGGCGGAACGGGTTGCGTGGTACGAGAAGTTGCCCGACCAGGACGTGTATGATGATTAGGACCCGCCTGTCTCCCGCTTTACTTAACGGGAAATGCGCTGGATACTGAAAATGAGTCTGAACTATTCCTTGGAGTCTGGATATAGGCGTATAATCTAAGCAGGCACTGTTAGCTTCTTAAATGACAGTCAAAAGTTTCTTTTGCTACAGGAAGGCGTTGGTGGCGTACTTTTGATCTATCATCGAACTTGTCACATTCTGAATCTCTGTCAATGAGTGAATGGTCATCGATTGTGAATGTCTGCTCCTCTTGTTGCAAATCGCTCAATCATCGGGAGAACTAGACAATAGGCGGAAGTGCCAGTCGATGTCCAATCACAGCTAAATATTCGAGAGAGCCTACAGGCTCAAAACCACTGGATCCTTTGTATCCTCGGCATCAGCCAAGTCGACTTACTTTTGAGGACGCGTTCGGGAACGGAGAATATTGTTGTCCGGCTTTCTGTTCGTCGTAGGGCTGTTCCACCCCGTTGCTAAGCCTAGCGGTACCAATGTTGAACGATACTGGTGGGGCTGCGAGTTGCATTCCCCAATTGCACTAGGTTCCGGTGCTAAATCGCTATTGCTTGGTCCGAAGACCATCATCTGTGCCACAGACAACTTCACGGCCAAGATGCCTTGTCAATTCGGCAAGGCATTTCCAGCGGGCCGTATTGGATACACATGTTGCGGATCGGTGATGGAGAAGCGGTTGACGTGGGGAGGCTTTCCTCCGTGGCTTATCCAAGAATTTGGACAGGAGCGGAAATAAACTGGTTCGACTTTCTCTTGAAGAACGCTGGCGTATCTTTTACTTGTGGATCCCGTGTCGCGGATATGACCTTCGGGCGTGAAATGGCAACAAAATCCAGTCTCGTCACAACAGTGCACCGCGCATGGTGTAACAGCATAGCCAATCGGGTTCCTTCGCTTTTGGGTGCTTGATACTTAGAGCCAATTTCAGCTCGAGGCATGTCTTAAGCTGGGTCGTGGTGGAAGAATCAAGGCCTTCGCCACGATGCGGTGTTATCGTCAGGTGTCAAAGTAGATGGCAGCAAGCTTTCGGCCATGGCCAGGCCCCACGTTGTACGCCTCGGGGATTCATATGCGGAATTTTCGATGGCCTCCTGTCGATGGACATGTTCTTTTCGTTGATGAATCTGTCTCGCGCAGGGCTTTGAGTAAGGAAGTGAGCGTTGGAGCATAACCATCACGATTCGTCAGAAGAGCGCAAAACGTAGTTTTACACCGTACTTTCGCACCGGGCCGTGTGCCTATGCCGGTCAACAGAGTGTGATGAAAGCTTGTGAATAAATGATGCGAAGGCAGCTACAGAGCTGTCAGCCACGCTACCATGATACGTCTGCCGAGTATTCTTGCCAAGGCCCAGCAACACAGGGAGTAGCCATCTGGTATGGGGAATTGTGTGTTGTTGAGAGCGAGTGTGGAGTCGTTGTCGTCGTAGTGATTACGTGAATGCGGCTCTGGTGAGCTTGACGCGCCTCGCGGTGTGCCTGGAGCCGAAGCTCATCCAAGACCCAAGCTCCAAACCACCGCAACCTTCCGACCTCATCAACCACCACACCTGCATCCCGACCGCCTTCTCCTCTCCTCTCGCCCGCCTAGCCAGACTACACATCGCATCATGGACTCGTTAGTGGCTCAGTACAGCCAGCCGGCCCACCAGAATGACGGCTACTCGCACGACGAACAGCAGGAGCTCATGGAGGTCACTCCGCCGCTCTCGCTGAAGTTCGCCCTGCCTCCCATCGCTGCAGTACGTTGAGCCTCCCACGGCCCTGCAAGTTTCCCAGCCGATGCTAACCCTCCGCTGCCAGCCCGCATCATGGCTCCGCGCTATGACCGACGACTACTCCAACCCGAGCTGCCCCATCAAGCTTGCCCACGGCACCACGACGCTAGCATTCAGGTTCAAGGGCGGGATCATCGTTGCAACCGATTCGAGAGCTACTGCCGGAAACTGGATCGCCAGTCAGACGGTGAAGAAGGTCATCGAGATCAACAACTGCTTGCTGGGAACCATGGCCGGTGGCGCTGCTGTAAGCTGAACCCCACCGCCAGCAGAAAAGGATGGAAGCTGATGACCAACAGGATTGCCAATACTGGCTTGCCTACCTCGGCATGCAGTGCCGCCTCCACGAGCTCAGGCACAAGCGCCGCATCTCCGTCGCCGCCGCATCCAAGATCCTCGCCAACCTGGTGTACTCATACAAGGGAATGGGCTTGAGCATGGTAAGTGGCGAGCGAGCTTGACTGGCTACGCAGGCAGTGTGCTGATGTGCCGGACACAGGGAACTATGTGTGCAGGTGTGACTAAAGAGGAAGGCCCGGCTCTCTACTACATCGACAGCGACGGCACTCGTCTTGCTGGAAACCTCTTCTGCGTTGGCTCCGGTCAGACGTTCGCGTACGGTGTCCTGGACGCCGAATACAAGTACGATCTTTCGGACGAGGATGCGCTTCAGCTCGGTCGCCGCAGCATCTTGGCGGCCACGCACAGAGACGCGTACTCTGGCGGTTACATCAACCTCTACCACGTCAAGGAGGACGGCTGGGTCAAGCACGGCTTCAACGACACGAACCCCATCTTCTGGAAGACCAAGCTGGAGAAGGGCGAATTCTCCAACGTCACGGCAGATCTGGAATAGGCGGCATAATGGCACTTGGCGGGGCGGCGGGGGGACATGCTTCTTCATGGGCGCAGCTAGCGTAGATCTCAATTCACGAGGCTAGGACATGACGCGCATGAGTGACAGGTGATGGTGGTGCTGCTGCGTTTCGCATTGTGTCTTTGATCAGCCAATAAAGGGAGTGTGGAGAATGCCATGCCCCCTGTACCGAAGCGCTCACGCCCATGCCGCGTGAAGGCCCGCCGCAACCACCCGGCCGATCTCTCGTCATTTACTCCCGCTGCCCGCCCACCACGCGCTTTCTTTTCCACTCACAAAACACCACGACTTTTGCGCCTGCACGCTTCGCCAATAACGATTGCCCCCGCGTCAGCATGCATACCTGATTCGCCCATGTGCGCCATGTCCTTCCCGACCACTCCCTCGACCCCGACTCCTGCGCCGCCCACGGCGAATCGCGCCGGCGTGCGCCGTTCCCTTACGCTGCCCACCCGCTTCGCTAGCCCGAGCACGCCCTCAGCGTCTGCCGATGGCATCGAGACACTGTTCAATCACAGCTTCGCAAAAGTTGTCTTGTTCACGACTGCCTCGTCGCTTTCTAGACCGTCTTCTAGCGCCAGCAATCGCACCGTTCTAAGGGACCATGGCCACACAGACACCATCCCCTGGGTTTCGCCGACGGAGAGCACCGTTGCTGCTGGTGCATACAAAACCCCAAAACAACTGCCTGCCGCGCTGCTAATCTTGGTGCAGGCCCAATAAGGATCTATCGCGTCCCCGGATCCGTCGCATTTCTCCACTCTGGTACCCTGCTGCATGCCATCCTTCCGAGGTCGCAGTGCTGGTGTGTCGATGGCCTATCCAAGTTCGCCATGCGCATACCCCGCCCGAACTCGTACTACCGCATCGAGCTTCCCGGCGACGGCGAGGACAACCTGGCCAAAGTTGAGGAATTCAAGGTTGTGATGGAGAAGGTCTTGCTGTACGAAAAGACAACCTGTCCATTCACGCGTGGCTTCCAAGTCCAGATACCAGAGGCCCCAGCGACGCCGCCGCGCAGGAAGAGGCCAGTGACTCCGGGCAGGGCTAAGAAGTGGAAGCTCGACGGGGTCTGGAAGCCGCAAGACAACGAGCGGCCGTTGAGCCAGGGGACTGACAGGTCGTTCGCGTCGGACAACAGCACTCTCTCTGCATCTTCCGAGTTTCAAAGGCGCAGCAGCGTATTTTCGAACACGTCGGTGTCCAGCTCCATTGAAGAAGACGAGACCCCCTCCGAGGACGGATCCTCAGAAGGCTACCTCACCCACCGCCCCTGGAAGCCCAGGATGAAGCCTGCTGAGGGCACGAGATCAGTGACAGCGCCTATTCAGCCGCGGTTGAGGTCGGCATCAAACTCATCACTCAGCGCCTCAGCCGGAGAGTCATCTGATGTCAATTCCGACGCCGCGAGCATCATATCCACTACAGACTCTTTCTACTCTCTAAGCAACGAATCCAACGTGCGAGAGCTGCACTCTCGGCAGACTTCAATGTACTTTGACGCAGCGCCAACGCGCAGAGACTCGCCGCCTGCCCCTCAGGCGGCGGTGGACGGCGCGGCAGAGCAAGCTTCGAATGCCAGCCCAGGCACGCGCCATAAGCGTGAGATATCCGAGCTGACCATCACCGACCACGCCACGCACCTGAGCGAGGACGAGCGGTCACCGTTCTCACCGCGCACCGCCGAGGGCCACCCGACCTCTGCGCCGCCGACACCGACCCTGACGACGTCGAGCGAAGACTCGGACTCGGCCGTCGACCTCAGCTACCCGGAAATGGACACACCGCCGCCCGAGACGATACGGCTGCGCCGGCTGACGAGCACATCGCACCTGCGCGCCTTCTCGCCGATGCCGCATCCAGCGAACCTGTTCAACCCGCCTGCAGCCGCCGCGGCCGCAGCAGCGCAGCCGCAGCACCATGGCCCGAAGCGCGAGTTCACGGGGGCCATCATGCAGAAGACGATGGGCCTGTTGATCGGGCCGCCGGCGCAGCTGGTCGCGCTGATGTTGCGCATCGCGGCGCGCATGGCGACGGGGGTGTTGACGCCGGATTCGTGGAGCCTGGTGGGGCGGGGTCGGGGTCGGGCCCGGGGCAGGAGCACGAGCAAGAAGATTCCGGGGGCTTGGGCGCAGTGGAGCGAGGATGAGGCGGATGACTGGGAGGAGGAGGATGATTACGGCATCCCGCTAGGCAGCTATGGGACGACCAGGAGGGAGACGGACGTTTCGGACGTTGACTGATCTTTTTTTTTGGCCTTCTCTTTTCTTTTTTGGTAGTAGAGATACCCCCCCACATGCACGCGGTGTGAGTGAATCCTCGGCGGCAAGAAGGCTGAATTTTTTTTTTCTTAGACGTGAGGGATTTTCTTTTTTGGGAAGCAGTTCAGGGTTTGGGCGTTTTCTTCTTGGATACTGGACAGTGTGTTCTTTCCCTGAGCAGTATTTTTTGGGGGCGTTATTGGCTGGGGTGGTTTGATGATGGGACTTGGCGGCGGAGCATGGGGTACTGAACAGAACAGTGGTGGGTGCATGGGAGTGCCGTACGATTGGTCTTCTACTAAGAGGGAGCTTACTTCTTTTAATAAAAAGGGAAACGGGGATTTCACAGCGTTGGAACGGTAGTCAAAATACCCATGATCCTTGGATTTCTGGAAGAGGGTTCCATCCATGTGAGAGGAAGGTTCGGCTCGGCTCTTGCGGCACCAAAACCAAGGTTAAAATTAAAATGGAATAGGTCATGAAGAAATAAGATTCCTTCGTTTGACCAAGGAAGCATTTGGTCGAGAGATGAGCAAGCCCGTAAGCTCATGCATTGTAGTAGGTGGGCGATTGGCGGGCGGTCCCCACGTGCTCCCCGGCGCTGCAAGTGTTCCCGATGGGAGACGAATGGGAAAAAAGCTCCGCGCATATACCTAGGGCCTGCCTTACATAGCCGTGGCCCCTACACCCACAGCTGCGAGTCATCGACCGGGGGGTAGGAGAGGCTACAGGGCAAAGGCGCCGAGGCTGGCACACAGGAAGAATAAGATATGATGATGTGGGCGAAAGGAGAAGAAGGCTGTGTTACAGCAATGCACAGCCGATGGGGAGCCGTGAGAATCATGGGGTCTCAGAGAGGACAAGGTATGATGGAAGTGGAAAGAGAGCGAGGGAGCTGAAGATGGGGCGTTTGGCGGCGCTGCGGGCGATGGTGTGCGGCGGTGTGGGTGTGTGCGACGGTGGCGATGATGGGGGCAGAGAACACGAGTAGGTCTGTGTATGCACCTGTCATCAAAGTAAGTGAGTATTTCGTTGCAGAGTTCTTCGATGCAAGTCAGAGAAATGTCGAGCATGAAGAAGTGGGACGCAATCGAGGAAAGTGAAAAGGACGTATCAGGACGTGCAGAGAGGTTGTTTGATGATCCTCCCGCTTCTCTGCAGCATGAAGTAGAGATAACTAGAAGCGGCCGGGGCGAAAGCGGATTAGCGCGGGCTTGAGCGGCCACGACTAAAGTGGCCGCGACGTCACTGAAGTTTTGGTGACTCCAAGTTGGTCACCACCACCACCACCAAGGAAAATGCCCACTGACATCAGCTTACCGTGCCCTGCGGCCCTGCAGCCTGCAGCCCCCACCGTATCGACAGTGACACCCGCCTTCTCACGCGCACCTTCGAGCCTTCTGGTTCGCGTAGACTTGCCTGCGTGGCTGGGAACCTCCAACCTCTCCAGAAGTCGTGGCGCTCGATTTCTGCCCACATGCATCACGACACCGGCCTATTGCGTCCACGCCCGAGATCCACCCACCAGCAAAATGCGCGAGGCAGGCTGTCTATATAGCTCACAATCCACCTCTCCCTGCCACCCCGTCTTGGTGCACTTTTTTCCCTCCTGACCATCGTGCGGTGTGTGCCACCTTAACCCTCCAGCCGGACCATGCATCACACCGGTACAATGGACTACTGCCGCTCGCCCTCTCCACCTCCTCACTTCCCCGACTTCCGCTCCACTCCATCACCCATTCGGCACCGCCTCCCGCGCCCCTTGCCCGACCTCCCAGGCCGCCTTCCCCCTCCCGGCGCCTCCTCTCCCTCCTCCTCCCGCGCCGTCTCCTGGTCCGCTGGCAGTAGGCCCTCTAGCGGCGAGGCTCCCGAGACGGTGCTCGCCATCATCCAGGAGATCGACGTCGCCCTCAACTACACCAACAGTACGCGCCGTCCGCGCCCTGCCCGCTTCTCAACACCAACACCACCAACAACGACGACGACGACCGACGCCCATCCCGCGCCACCGACAGCCTTCCCGCCCTCGCCTACCCGCCAGCGCGCCGCGTCGACGTCTTCCATCTACTCGGTCTCCTCGGTCTCGTCGTCGTGGTCCGACTCGTCCACGGCCACGGCCCGCTCGCGCACGCTCCGCCGCAGGTTCTCGCCGCGCTGCGAGAGCCTGCGCGAGGTTCGCGCGCGCGATTCCGAAGTCTGCCTGCAGCGCGTGTACGAGCGCCAGGTCATGATGTACCTCGACGGCAGCATCTTCGACGCGGCCTGCCCGGGCGGTGGTGATTGGGGCGAGACGCCTCCCTCTCCCTGAAACTGAGCACTTCAGGGACTTTTGATCTGTGAGCTCCAACCAACCTGAGCTCTGAAGGGGGTGAGTTTTGAATCATGCTGCTTTGAGGGGAGCAAGAGGCTCATTTCGAGGGGAAAAACCAGGAGTATCCAAATTGTTGAAAGGAGAAAATGGCCCGTGGGGGCAAAGCTTTTCCTAGTGGCCAGCCACACACGCCGCAAACGCTCCAAGAGAGTTCAGCCGAGAATTGGAGCCTGGCCAGAGTTTCCGCGTCCGGGAAGGCCAAGGGGGAAACGGGGGCGAGGAGGTAATGCGATGGTCAAGCCGAAGACGAGGGTCGCAATGCTGGAATGCGACTGGTATAGCGGCAATGCAAGACTGACAGGGACAGTACGTCCTTCAGTTGGTTCTGAAGCACTCATCCAGGTCAATCGGCGTTGCTCTACTGCTGCTTGATGCGTCCGGATGAGTGCTTCAACTCCGCTCCTAACCAGCACACGACTTATGCGAAACGAACTTACGAGGTAATGAGTAGAATGAGCACTTTAGTTCGGCTGACTTCTAACAATGAAGCTTAATGCAATGCAAACGCTGCCTCCCAATGGTATCAACCCAAGAGCATGCAAGGTCCCAAAACGCCCGTGTCCTTTGCCTGTCCATGATGTCCTCGCAGACCACTCGCTCTATCCATACCCAGGCCACATGTATCAGCCTCGTTACTCGTTTCGCTCCACAAACCAAGACACCCTCTTACAGCATCGCCTCCGACCTCATCGTCCAATCCACGCCTCCTTCTCCTCCTCCATCCACCACCGCCTCAACCTTCTCCATCTCCTTTCGCCTCCGCACCTCCGCCAACAGCCCATCCCGCAGCTCGGTGAAGGCGTTGAAAACCGCCCTCGCCGTCTCGTTCCTGACCAGCTCCTCATTCACCTTGCCCTGATCCCTCCCACCACCGCCACTCCGGTACTTCAACCCATCCTCATGCCACCGCCTCAACTCCTTCCGCACCTCCCGCACCAACCCCTTCAACTCCTCTTCTCCCCTTCCCGCAACCTCTCTCTTTTCTTCCACCACCCCATCCAGCGCCGCCTTCGTTGTCGTCGTCGTCGTCGTCGTCTGCGCCACACCGCCGCCGGTGGCCCTCGCCGCCGCCACGGGCACTCCGTGCGCCGCGAGGAAGAAGCGCGTCGCGTTGTGCTTGACGACGTCGTCGGCGGACCAGTCGCCGGTGGCGGCGCCGGGCGGCAGGTGCGCCGTGTCGTGCAGCTCGGCGGCCGTGTGGTTGGGCGAGGGGTAGGGGACGTGGGGGGAGTGCGGGGGCAGGGCCGCCCAGGCGGCGGTGTAGCGGGCGTAGGAGGCGGAGAGGTCGGAGGATGTCCAGGTGGTGTTGTTGGTGAGGGTCGTGGTGCTGGGAGGTTCTTCGGCGGCGTCGTCATCATCGGAGGAGGCGGGGATGGAGCTCCACGAGGTGTGGCGGCTGTGGATATCTTTGTGCGCTTCCTGTTCGTGATGATGTTGGCGTCCCTGCTGCTGCTGTTTCTTCCTCTTCTCCCTGTCGTCATCCCGTCGCCAGCTGTCGTCTGCCGCCAGCCTGGTCGTCCGCCGGCCTTTGCTCCTGCTGCGCGCCCTCCTTGCCTTCTCTCGCTTCTGCAGCTCATCCTCCTCTTCGAGTGCTCGGCGGCGCCGTTCGTGTTCTTGGTGGTGCTGGCGCCGCTCCTCCTCGAATGCGGCGCGGTCCTGGCGGAGGCGCTGCTGGCCTTGCTTCAAAACTTCTTCGCGCTCGTGGAGCTGCCGCTCTCGGCGCTCGAGTTCGCGTAGTGCGTCTACGAGGAGCTTCTGTTCCTTCTCCTGGGTTTCAGCATCCTCGAAGGCCGTGGGCTGGGGGGCGGGTGACGCGGGAGTTGATGGTGAAAGAGTTCCTTGCGGTGGAGCGGTGTCTACTGGTGAGACTTTTTCCTCCGGTAGAGGCGTATCCTCCCGTTGCGTTACACTCTTCGTTCCACTCTTCTTCTCACTTGGTGGTGCCATTTGCTCTGCAATAGCCCTGCCGTCAGAGCGGTAGATTCGATCGGTGGCTACGCTTTTGCTTCTCTTTGGTTCTTCTTCTCCCGCAGATGGTGCTGTGGCGGCCGCGGGTTGCGCTTCCGGTGCTGGTGACGACGATAGACCGGCAGCAGCTCCTCGTATGTTCCTTCGTCCCTGTCGATACAATACCGAATAACTGGGGCGCAGGGTTCCCGGTGCCTTCAAGAATGTTGGATTGCCGCTGGTGGCAGTGGTACTGTTGTCGGCGATCGAAGCCCGTGGGCTACCCGAAGCCTTGGTCGGAGATGACATGGATGCTTTCCTAGGAGATGGATTGGACGCTTTCCTCGGAGATAGAGTATATACTTTCCTCGGAGACGAAGTGGACGCTGGCAGGGAGGGTGCCGAGCTCCCTACAACCCGGTGGCTTGCTACCGTAGCAGCAGCAGTAGAAGCCGCCGCGGCAGTGGAAGCGTCTGGCCGCGGCTTCATGCGTACGGAGGTCCTGGTGCCGCGGATGAACTGCCTGCCGTCCATGGACTTGCGCGGGCCTTTGGACGGGCTGCGACGGTACGCCGGCCTGGAAGATGACGATGGTGCCGACTGGGGCGGTGCTGTGGCGTCTGTCTTCTGTACGACTGGCCGGCTCCGCGGGTTTGTGATGCTGCTGGGGAGCTCGGTTGGAATGGATGGAGTTGGAGATGCATCGTGCCGTGAAGCGCCGGTGGCAGGCAGAGTGATGAGATTGCCGTCGGGCGTCCAAATCTCAATGTCCTCTAGGTCCTCCAGCCTGGTGGCAGGTGATGCCCAAACTTCAACATCACCCAGTGGAGTGGCAATCGTGGTGTATGCTCGTTTTGGGGAAGGCTCCTCGGATGCTTCCGTGTCCATGTTTGCAAGTTGATGTTAAGATCGAGGGTTGAGAAACGGGTTCCTGCTACGGATGCTCAGTGCGCAGGATGTGGCGCCGAGACTTGAAAGTCGTTAGTGAGCGGGTTTAAGTCAAAGTAATTCGCTGGCATTTTATCTTTGTTAGTGTTCGGCACCCGCCGATTGGGTAGTCCTGGGGCGTAACACGCAGATGATCCATCAAGGTCATCCGGGCAGACGCTTCGACCCTCTGCGCGAGTACCTGACGTGTTTCAACTCCTCCCGTAGTAGCGGAGTGTGCACTGTCCACTTACATTGTTCTTGCGACTTGTTTTGTTTGCTGCTACTCGCGACGTACCACGGCAGCCGTCTTGTCGCGCCACTCGAGCGCGAGAAGAGAGAAAAAGAAAGCCGGGGTGATGGATCTGGAAAAGAAAAGAAGGATAGGAGTTAGAAACTCGGTAGAAAGCATTTGACCGGGGTGGTGGTTAGAAACCAAGGAGATTGGGCACATACAAGATACAGTTGTGACGATGTTTCTTGGTCTGTTGCGTGGTGGTGATTACGTCGTTAGGACCCGGTGCGCCCAGCTGAGGCGCACGAGCGTCGCGGCTGGCCACTGACGACCATTTATTGGCAGTTGCCGCACGGCATTTGCGCGTCGAGGTCCCACATTGTATTGTAATTGTTTTGTTATGGCCCATGAAGCAACAACAACAAAGAAGAAGAAAAAAGGCCCGGTTGTCCCGCTCTCCTTTTCTGAAACCTCCATTCCCGCCGCCCTACAGCCAAAATTCGAAACTTCCCTCATGCAGACTGAAAAATAAAAAAACACAACCATCCCCTGCTACATAACAACCTTCCTTATGCTGACCACCGGCGCCCCAGCGCGCTCCCGTCCGAAAAGGGTAAGCGTGGCGGTCTTCGCGGCTACTGGAAGACAGGGATCCCCCGAGACATGCGGTCTGAGTCGGATTGCCAACGCAGCAGCTGAAGCCCACCCCATTCTCCACACTCTTTCGTTGCCCAAAGACGCCTGGGCCACCTTCTCCAAAACACCATAAATGCATGTCAAAAAACCGCCCTACCTAGTCCTGCACGTACGCCTCCGAGAGCTGTTCCAACGACATGAACCGCTCAAGCTCTTCCACGCTAGACACTCCGAGCTCGAGCCCGTGCTGGCGTGCCTTGTCGACATCTTCAGCCCAAGTCTGTGGGATGACCACCAGCGATCCTTGGGCGTCCTTGACCAGCATCGTCTTCTCGTACTCTGCCCTTCCTGGTTCGTATGGTGGGGCCATTTCCTGCAATTCCTCGCCCAAGAGCCGGTCTCGAAGCTCCCTCTGCTCCAGGATATCAACATCAACCGTGTGTGGAGCAACAAACCGGTACACATGGACTGGTCTCTGCTGCCCATAACGCTTGGATCGACCGATTGATTGCACCATGGCCGCGTGGTACTTCTGGCTGGTATTCGTGAGCAGCGGCGCAAGGAAGATGACATGGTTGGCGTTGACCAGGTTCCTACGTCTTGTTAGCATGCTTTCGTGACGCGTCGTGGAGAAGTAGCAGATACTTACATGCCCGACGCCGATTCGTCTCCCATGTTCAAGACCAAGACCCTGCCGAACTGCTTTCCCTTGAACCTCGGCTTCCGGCCGACAAAGGCCTCGACGTCGTCCGATGCTGTATCCGAAGCGCGATTGATGGCATATGCAGGGATCTGCCAGACCTCTAGTGCCTTGCTGATAGCCGACACCATTGCGTAGCCTTGGACGAAGATGATGGCTTGTTCTTCATCTGGCATCTGATCCAAAAGTCCTTTGACCGCGTCGAGCTTCGCTCCGAAACGGTCCTCCTCCGGAACAATGTCTGCACAGCTGCGCAGGGCTGTGGCACTGAGAATGCTATGCTCTCGGACCTCCATCTCACATCCTTCCACGCCACATCTCTCTTCCATCAGCATTGGTTCCATGCAGTCTCCGCAGATAATATGACCGCATCCGATGACAATCGAGGCACCGGAGGCTGGCACTTCGTGGTCGCCACATTCGCACCGAACAGGAGCGTCGTTACCCAGGAGCGAATGGACCTCTTTGACATGCCGAACATAGCGCAGTGACCTACGCATGTCCGTAAACCTGCGGGCGTTTGCCGTGAGGTTCCCTCGCACCAGCTTCTTGAGCGCGGCTGCATCTTTAGAAGAGCCTCCCTCCCTTTGCTCGGTTTTTTCGGCTGCCCTGATCATCTTGTTTAGCTCGTGGTGTGCTTTGGGATCTGTAGCTACATCCGGATTGTTGCTGAGGTGTTTGTTTGACCAGTCATGCCACTCAGAGCCGAGGTCGCCGCTTCGTTTAGCGAGGCTTGCTGCTTCGTTGATTTCTTTCTCTATCTCTGACTTGTATGCCTTCAGTTCCCAATCCCGCAGGCGAATCAAAGTGCTGCAGGCCGTTTCCGAGCTCTCTGCGCTTGTGTGGTGATTCGCACAGTGCAACAGGGCTTCCTCTGCAGTTTTGAAGTCCCCCAAGGCCTGCCGCAGACGCCTTGCGCGATCACTTCCAGCGCTCGATGGCTTCGTCATCGCCATGGCCCGACCCCTTAGATGCGACGAAAGCTCTTCGTAGATGGCACGGTGGTCGAGCGCCAGATTCACGGGTCGTAGGACCTCGTAACACTTGACATCTCCTATTTCGGCAAAATTTTGACGAGCAAACGTGTCCAGAAAGGCTTGCGCATGGTTGTGCCTTCTTTCATGCCACGCGGGCGACCGCTTGTCCTTGAAAGCTTCGAACAGCTCGAACTTGGTCTTCTCCTTACGGAGTTGCTTGGAGTTTTCATGCGTCATAACGCCCGGTGCGTCCCAGTCAATGCCTAGGCTGACACCTAAGAAAGCCGCGAAGCGTTTGACATCGGCAAAGTCGTCCAAAGGCGGCGTTCCTGATAAGATCCAGCGCTTGTCTGCAGACAACGTGATGAGGCCCATGTACTCTTTACCACGGGGGTAGTGGAACTCGTCAATGATGAGGCGGTTGAACTTGAACTGATGCAGCACGGGAAACTGCATCTTGGTCCAGTCCTCCTTTAGGGCGGTTGGCTTCCGTTGAACTGTGGTATTGCTGGTGCTGGTTTTGCCACTGCCCTTGCTGCTGGGTTTCAACTCTTCCAAGCTCTTGTACTGCGCGCCCTTCAAGCGTTTTGAAGGAAAGACCGCTCTGAAGCTCGGAAGCTCTAGAGTCTTATCAAGCTCGTTCTTTAGATAATCTCCAAAAGCACCGACACCTAGCTCTTCCAGCTTCTTGTTCGTCTTGGGGATTCTCCTGAGGGCATAGTCGAACCAAGCGTTGAACGGACGCCCGTCAGCAGAAGGGGCCTCCGGCACGGCCGCCAATTGGCCAAGACGATCCACGTACTCGTCTTTGCCAAGCATGGAGTATGGTGCGATTACGATCTTTGCTCGCTGCAGCTGTTCGATACGTAGCGCCCGGAGCTCTTTCGGAGTTTTGATCTTGAGTATCTCTCCAGAGGCGTATTCCTTTTTCGGCAAGCATTTGATGGCTTCCTCCATCCACTGGTTAGGAAGATTCGGGGGCACTAGAACGAGGGTTGCTTTCAAAGAAATCAGCCCTATGTCGTCCTTCGGAGCATCCTGATGCTGGCAGAACCCTGCGTGGATCAAAGCTAAAGATGTGATTGTCTTTCCGTACGAGACTTGATCGGCAATCACACCCCCTTTGATGTCGGCAGTTATTTCTGCCTTTGCTTCGAGCTTCCACCGAAGTGAGTCGACCACCTCTTCGGCAACTTCTTGTAGGGTAAAAGGAATGCCCTCTTCCTGCTTTCGCATCCAAGACAGAGACCTCCTCTGTGAGGATCTGAGCTTGAGGAGGAAGTCTCTTGGCTGGGTGTGCTGAGGGTCCTCGCGATTATCCAACAGGCGAAATGGCTGGAGTTTGGGTGCGGCCGGTGGGACGTACTCAGTCGTGAGATTCCACCAAAGAGAGGAACTGTTCTTAGAAGTACTAAGGAGCGCAAATGCCCTGTGAGCCAGGGAGATGATGTTGACACCGATCCGTAGATGGCAATTGCCCGACTCATCGATGACAGCCGCCATGTCGAGGATGGACGGCCGTGTCTTCATGACCCGCTCATACTCAGCAGCTCCTTTGGAATCTTCTTGAGCAATTGGGATGCCCTTTTGGCCCTTGTTCACGGGCGGAGGAAGCCACTCAATCAGTGGAAGCCTTGGGACGCAGCGATTGCACACCGTTTCTTCAATAGCGAGCGGTCGCCACTCCTTCAGGCTGGGGATGTGAGTGTTGGTTCCTAATGCCCATGCGAACTTCTTGTTGAACTCTCCCTTACTCGCTTCAGTGAAGCGGTACCTCAATACCTTGCCGGGGCTTTCATCCATGTGAAATTTCATGCTTAAGATAGCTAGGCTCTGAGAGCAATCGGTGGGGAGGTCGGTGCCCCAGTCAGGACCGCTGCTGGGTTTAGTGACGATCAAAGGCTTCGTAGATGCCTTCAGCTGGGTTGGCGGCACTGTATCTGCCACCCAATGGCCTGCGAGGCATATCCGTGCCTGAAATGAGCTCCGATTCCATGGTCTGAATGACGGGTTTAGGCTTGCGATGATATCTCTATGCTCATCGTACTCAAGGCGTTCGTGAGTTCGAGAAAAAACAAAACAGTCCTCATCAACAGGTCCAATCCGGGAAGGATCGAGGAAAAGGTAAAGAGCGTCAGTCTCCATTTCAGTTGTTGCAGGCGAAGACGTAGGTGTGATGCGGCGGTAAAGAGAAGAACACGCGGTTCCACACGCTGGGAGATGCTGATACGTTCCAGAGATCTGCTCAGCCACCGGTGACGTGTTACCTGAACCTGAGGGAATCTCAACCTCGAGACTCTCAGGTACAGTCTCTTCTTGGTAATCGATCAGACCATATTGGGCACGCCATGACCGATGAGAGCCGGGCGTTGTCTCTTGGATAGACATGGGGAAGCTTTGACTTGCAGGAATGAACCATTCCCACTCTTCTGCCCACAAGCTGTCATTGGCAAGGCCGAAGTGCCTGGGTAATTGCGCTCGAGCAACGGACGTCTCCAGCAATTTCCGGAGTGGATGGTTCCCTGACAAATGATCTGGAGCCTTTACAAACAGCTGCCACTCGGCCTTGTGAGATATGTTGAGCTTTAGAATCGCATTAGAGGACTCGTACTGAACAATCCAGTTTGAGGTCCGCCTGAATTTCTGGAACTTGAGAGGCTCATTAAGGCTTTCCACCACTCTCTGAACGTACAGCTTCCAAAGTTTCTGGTCGGGCAGGTGTCCTGTTGTCAACGCAGAGATGTCTGGTGGCCTGGTAAACTCAAGAGAGGTAGGAAAGAGGTGTTTCCATTGGAGCTCAAAATCATGCGCTGTGAGATCGCGGCAAAATCCACTAGGCGTGTAGACGTGTACAGGTTTGCTCCTACAGTTCGTGCAAACAGTATGTTGGCATTCTTTACACAACAGGATCTCTTTCTTGGTCGTCTCGAACTGGCCTTCGCATAGGCAGAGCCGGATACTTGAGCGTGCGTCTTTGCAGAGCCGGTCATACGACCAGTCCTCTAAGGCGTCTACGCTATGTTGTCCGACCTGTTTGAGGTTCTGCTCGCCGTATGGGACCGATATGGTGTTGTTAGAGGAAGTGTCCAACGAAGCTGAGTCCTTACGCCCTTTGAGCATGGGAGCTGCGACAATCAGTGCCGCCAATTGTGCTGCACCGATGACTGTCGAGGTCATGGCGTTGCCTGCAAGGTCCTGTAACTCGCGCATGGTCTCTATCGTGAATGAAATCTTGTCCAGAGGAAGACCTTGGAGAGCAAGGGTCTCATACGGAGTGAGGGGACCACCGCGGTCAGTCAAGAAGAAGATCCCAGATGGTGTAATGCACGAACATATGCCGAACGGCGTCTCGCGCTCGAATCTGTCAACGTTTTGGCTGAGCTCCATGATCGAAGTCTTGAACATGGTGTCATAACCAGTCGCGGGATTATCTGTATCTTTCGCCGAGCGAAGGAATCGAATCTCAATAGAGTCCCACACTCTCTCAACTTGTTTCGAGAACCACATCTTGTGCGCATGTTCGAAGGCGATACAGGAGCCGTTGTCGATCCACTGAGTGATTGGGCGTTGGTTTCCCAGCCTGTCTTTTCTCCGTACCTTCTGATGGCGATGCCTGCACGCGTCCCAGTTTACTGTCCGGTTTCCACCATCTTGACGGTACTGAGAGGTAAGTTGCGAATTGAAATGGTGGACTCGGTGGTCATCCGCGGGTAGCAGAAAGGCGGAGGCCGGTGCACTAGCTCGGCGCTTGAAGGCAGTCATGAGGTCTTTCCACTGCTTCATGGCCGATGAAGTATTACCCGGAAATTGTTGCTTGTGGACACAGACCATGTATCCGCGAGTACGGGTTTGGGGCATGTAGTAATCTTTGCTATCGACGCGCACATATTCGGCGTCGTAACCAATCTTCTTCGCGCGCTTCACGCAATCGGCCCATGGAGCACCATAGACATTCTCCAAAACAATGATCTTCGGTGTCCACCTCTCGGCGTACTTTAGGATTGCCTCCAATGTGTCCCTGGACTCTCCCTTCTGTTCGAGAGTTTTGCCTTTGTTGTTGAGCACGGAGAAATCCACGCAAGAGAATCCGGCAACAAGAAGGTCGACGTCTCCTGGAATCTGTACTTTCGCACCGTAGACATTCGTCGCGCCGTCGTGATACGCATCCTCCTGCGCCAACTCACGGATATCACGGAAGATGATGGGAGGTCGGAAGTTGCGCTCGATGTAGGCTTGTTTTTTGGGTACGATCTCAGCGCTGAAGACGTGCCGCAGCCGCAGAGGTGCATCGCCGTTCTTCTCTAGCGCTTCAGATACGAGCTGGAGGGCCAAGACAGGGCTCTCCGTTCCTGAGCACATGGTAGCGATGCGGAGCTCATGGCCGTTCAGTGAATCTAGCGTCTTGGGCAACCCGTTGTCGAGTGCCTTCTTCGTCAAGTCGACAAAAATTCCATGGATATCGGACAGAGGCGGTAGAGTTGGATCGACTCCTCGTGGCTTGGCAGACTTGCTTGGCTGGGTGCGCTTCTGTTTGGACTTGCTAGGCTGTCCACAGGTTAATTTCCTTCTTCCCCTAAAAGGAAATAGGTCAACCACTTACTGCTGCAGATACCTCTGGTTCATCAAGATCCATGGAGTCTGCGTCGCTGTTGTCCATCATGGCATTGTTGTCTCCATCGGATTCCGGCCCAGGACTTATGTTTATGTCTGCATCCGGATCGTATTCCTCAGGATTGGAAGGGTCTTGAGCTTCACCTTCCTCGTCGTTGTCGGACCTTTCAGCATAGATGCTTTCGTCATCTGAAAAGGAATTGTCGTTGGGCTCTTCGACGTAGGAGACTCGGTTGGTCTTGGTTCGCTGCGGGCGAGACATCGTCGCTACGTTTCTTGTGCCTGCGAGAGTTGGTGAAGCGATATTCTTTGGCCTAGGTTTGGAAGCGACGCAGCGAGACACGGCGTCCTTTGGTCTGGTGGGAACTGTGAACGTGTGTCAGCTTGGAAGACCTCTGGAGACTTTATAGCAACAGCCTGAGCGCAAGCAATTTGGCTCACGACAAAGAAAAGTTGGTTGCCAGGTGGGTTGGTACATACTGGCAACGTGTGCGAAAACGCCAATCGGGCCTGCAACTTTCTTAGATTGCGACTGCGGTTGTAGCTGTGCCTGAGAGCTGGATCGCTTCTTCGTTCCTTTTCGAGCGCCATGGTTGGTGTTGTCAACCAAGACAAGATCGTCCTCGCTGCTCTCCAAGGTGTTGTTTGACATTGCCGAGGAGCCCGAGGAGCGGAGTGCGACAGGGCGAGCCCTGGGCAGCATGAACGAGCGGATGTCTCGGGACATGGCGGGCGACGAGCGCACAGTGAACTAGGAGGATGCTGTCACACGGCGTTGAATATGTGCATAGAAAGAGTGCGAAGTAGCTTCGCCAAAAGTTAGCAAGTGAAGGTGACGCCGGGCGCGACGAGAAACTTACGTCTAGTTATGAGAAACAGCATCAATTACATGCGCCATGCTCTGTATGCGCGCGCGGCAAGGTATTGTGCGTGAAACAGGTCTGCAATGGGTGCAATGGGGCAGTGTGTTAGGAAGACGCGACGCGAAACGCCAGGGTCGCGTCGTGGAGTCGGGCTCGGGAGCGGGCCGCTCGGCTGTCACATCGTACCAGCCGGCCGGGCACCAGGTGCTACCTATGACACTAAGGATAATATGGGTGCGCAAGCTCTGGGATGATGCCGACTTCCATGTCACTGAACAGCAAAACAATCCTAATGCTCAGACCCATGGTGCCCGCGCACCTCCAGCAGTATCAGATGCCAGTGGTGCGGATGAAAGTGACGTCAGAGAAAATTGGATTTGGCCTGTAAGCCGTGTGAGGAACGCAATTGAAAATCACACAACTGCTATTTGATACTCCCACAAACATATTGCAATCGAGCTAGACGCGGTAGCCACGATCTCGTATTGGTAGTCTAGAGAGAGAAAGAGATAGAGAGGCTTTAGAAGAGAGTTGAAGCATTCGTCCGGACGCTGAGGTGCCGCAATGGAATGGGTAACTCTTTGCACCATCACTCAGGGTTACCTGCACAGCCTCAAAGAGATACGGCTGGTGTTTCGCTAGGGACAAACGATAGACTGCTCTTGCTTCCATCGGTTGGTTCCAAGACAATTACACATAGATGGGTCAACATTTTAGCAAAGGAGTTTTGAAGTACAAACCCAAGCGTCAAACAGACTAGTTCAAACGTTTCACCTCCCTGCGGAGTTAAGTGCTTCCAAGAGCTCTTGCGAACATGCAGTAAGGGGGGGAAAGCTCGCCCAGCACACCGCGAAGAGGTATTCTCCCAGAGCAATCATCAAATTTGGCAGTGGATGTCAAACTACAGCTAGTCTTACAACCACGCAAACGTTTCTTACAAGGATTTCAGGCCAAGCAAAGAAGCACTCTAACTTCAGGGCACGCTTGGGTGCAAGATTCCTTCTTCCAGGGTGAATCAATCAAGCCAGGACTTTCTCCGCGGCAGAAACTTTCCACATAGTTAGCACTGGCTCAAAGAGCAGGAACCTCTGGGAGACGCTTACCATTCACGCCGGTGTTATCCGGCTCGACATGAGCCTCCTTGACCTTGCCGTTCTCGATGACCAAAGCATAGCGCTTGCTGCGCTCGTTGCCAAAGACGGCACGACTGTCGAAAGAGAGGTCCAGGGCATTCGTGAAAGCACCGGCAGGGTCGGCAATGAAACGGATCTTGGGTGCGGTTAGTGGAGGAACAAGGCCGCGAGGTTCGGGTTTGATTCATACGCCACTCTTGCTGGTAGGATCTAGGACCTTGCCCCACGCCTTCATCCTGTTGGGCCTAGTGAGTACGACAGCGCTGAAGATTCGGCCGAAAGACAACCATACACGAAGGGGTCATTGACTGAGACTACAAACACCTGGCCTGCGGATGCAAGCTGAGGACTGCCGATGTAGCCTGGGATGTGCGACGCCGAGCAGCTGTGCAGATAAACGATCAGCTTCATCAATTGTAGCACTTTAGCGGTTGGAGCACGCACGCTGGGCCTGGCATTGCAATCAGTCATCTGACGTTCACACAAATGCGAGTGTCTTACTGTAGGCGGCGGGGACGCCTATGATGAGTCCCTTGCCTTTCAGCTCCTTGGCGAGGTTGACCTTGTTGCCGGGGCTGTCCTCCACTGTGACGCGTCAGGACCAGGCCAATGGCAGAAGGATGCATGCATACTGAGGTCAACATCAGGCACGGCATCGCCAACACGCACGGCGGCGCGGGCAGAGGCGTGGAAGCGGGCGGGCGAGGGGCGCGCGAGGCGTGGGAGGGCGGCGGGAATACGACGGGCAAGCATCATGGTGAGTGGTGGCTGCGTGTGGGTTGCGACAAGATCAAGCTGGAGAGCTGGGGGGGGCCGTGAGGGGCAGCAAGCTTGAAGCGAGGCGAGCGTAGGTAGGGCCGCGCACGCTGACAGCGAAGGGCTTCCCAGGAATTGGCGATTGGAGGGGGAACTAATGATGACGATCGCAGGGCTCGGGAGCCGGCCGTCGAGGTGTTACGCCTCACTGCGCGTACCGATTGGCCTCAGATTTTTGCCATCGCCGGGCGATCAAATCAGGCGCGGGCCCGCAAGCTCCAGGGCAGAGAGTGCCGCGCCGATCTGGCTGACCAGGTGGACGCCGTCGCCGTCGCTTTTGGCCCTCGGCCGGTCAACTGGCAAAACAAAGCACTTTTTGCGCGCCATTCCGAGACCAGCAAGATCAGTTGGCCGCCCGCCTTCCCTTCTCTCCCTTCACGCACCGCAAGCCAAGGCCGCGTGAGCGCCGCACTCTGCCAGCCCTGTCCCCGCGTCAAGGCTCGTGAAGCTGAGGCCGTCTTCATCTGGGTGCCCATCTCTTAGTACCGGCCGCCGCCCGCCAATAGCTTCGAGCCTGCATTCTCCCGAGCCCACCTCATCCCTCTGGACGTCCAAGTTCGCGCACCTCGAGGACTGCATCCACCGGACCCATCTCCCGTCCCCGCGCGCATTCCATCGCACCGCGATAGGCGTCCTGTTCAGCCTTACACGTCGCCCGCCGACTTTTTGTCCCTGGCCGTTGGGCTCTTGACGTAAACGGCACCCCTGCCTGCGACGGCCCGGCTGCCGCAACACGCTCTTCGCGCCCGCGAAACCCACTCTCGCCCGACATTGCCCTTTCGCATTCCACGCCGCCGCCCGGTGTTGGCATTCACGCTGGCCTTCTGTGCCCGGTTCCGTTGTGTTCCACGACCGCCGACGGCGCGCGACTGCATTCATGGATTCCAGCAATACCGCTAGCCAAGGAGGCGCCGGAGCCGGAGGCGGAGGCTCTAGCAACTCGAGCGACTTTGTGAGTGATGTCTTTCGCCCGTGCCTGCCGCTCGCAATGCTGACTGCCGTGCCAGGTCCGCAAGCTGTACAAGTGCGTGCCCTCCTAACCCAAGCCCCATGGTGCCGAGCACATCCATTGACCGCCGCTGCAGGATGCTGGAAAACCCCTCTGATGAGAGTGTTGTAAGATGGGGGAACGAAGGAGACAGCTTCGTTGTTCTGGAAGTAGGCGCCCCCGACTACGCGTGCCTCCTAATCGCCGTCATCGAACTAACCTCTCTCAGAACGAGAAATTCACGAAACACATTCTTCCTAAGCACTTCAAGCACAGCAACTTTGCCAGCTTCGTTAGACAGCTAAACAAATACGACTTCCACAAAGTCCGGCACAACAATGAGGAGAATGGGCAGTCACCCTACGGCGCGGGAGTGAGTCGATTTGTTGTTGGTTGCGCCGCGCGATGCTAACTTGGAGTAGGCTTGGGAATTCAAGCATCCGGATTTCAAGATGAACAACAAGGATGCTCTGGACAACATCCGAAGAAAAGCGCCCGCGCCGCGGAAACCCAACGCGAACCCGGAGGATATGGTTTTCCCTACGCAGCAGATGGACATGTTTAACACCCAGCTGATGGCAACACAACAACAGCTGCAGCAGCTGCAGGAGCGCTACAACGAGCTGAGCATCCATCACTCGATGCTTCTCCAGGAATTGGTCGGAATGCAAAAGACGATTGTCAACCACGAGCACATCATGCAGAGCGTCATGAGCTTCTTGCATTCGGTCGATGCGCAACGAAGACGGGACAGCAGATTGGTTAACCCCTTTCCTGGAAGCAGTGCTGGTGCCGGCGCCGGCGCTGGTGCTGGTGCTCAAAATGGTAGCTTGGACCCGTCGAACCCACAACTGTCAGCCATTGAAGACGATACTCCGGCATCACCTCTGCAACACGCCTCCAAGCTGCTCAGCGAAACCAACGCCGACGTGATGCTCAATCCTCGCAACCTGGAGCATATGAACGAGTTGGCCATGCGCATGAATGGAACCCTCACCACCCCACCGCCGGATTTGATTCGCAACGGCACTCGCCCAGCTAGTCGGGGCGCCGCCCCTCACTCAGCGAGCTCCTCAACTTCGATGCGGCTGGGTGACATTGATTCCCTGGTCTACCCTGTCGGTCAGAGCAATGGCATCGATCCGATGTACAGCGAGCACATCAACAATATACCATATCCAATGCCGACCAAGCCAGTCGAAAACAGCACCAGCACCAGCAACCCCGCCACCACCGCCACCACCACCAACAACAACGAGACCAGATACCGTGCCCCGGAGCAACGCAAGAAGAGCGCCCAGGTTGACCCTGGCTGGATTCGGCAGCCACAGATCTTACTGGTCGAAGATGACCATACGTGCCGGAGGATCGGAAGCAAGTTTTTGTATGCGTTCAATTGCGCCATTGACAGTGCGGTAAGTACACGTGGAAGACCCTATTGGTCGGGCTAGTGAGACTAATTCTTTATCAGCTGGACGGTTTGGAGGCCGTGAACAAGATGAACCAAGGTTCGAAATATGACTTGGTCCTCATGGACATTATCATGCCCAATCTCGACGGCGTTTCTGCGTGTCACCTCATTCGGCAATTCGATTCCACGCCTATCATTGCGATGACGTCTAACATTCGTAGCGATGACATCTCCATGTATTTCCAACATGGTGAGTTTACATCATGCCTGTTTAGACACCTCTCTAACACGTCACAGGTATGAATGATGTTCTACCCAAGCCATTTACCAAAGAAGGCTTGCTGCAAATGCTCGAAAAACATCTTGCGCATCTAAAGAAACCGGGTCATGCGATGGACACTATGGTTCCCCCCGCTGTTCAGGCACCCCAACCACTTCCACCAACCTCGAACCGGCCGTCGCTGAAGGATGAAGACTCGCCGGCGAAGTCACCGCAAACAGGCAGCAACTGGAATTCACCTGGCCAGATGCCTGGCGTGTCGCCTGTTGGAAGCAGCGTTGCGGACGAGTACATGGGCGCCGTTCCTGGCCATCCAGGCCCGTATGGCGTTCCCCCGGGTGCTGCTCCTTTACAGGCGGGTATGCAGTACAACACCTCTCCACAGATGGCGCTAGCGGCGCGGCAACAGAGTAATCAGCACCGAAGGCAAATATCCGAGATATCTGGAGGAGACGATATGAACGCACCGAACAAGCGGCAGCAGATGTACGCCAATCCTCAACTGCAGCCACAGGCGATGAACCCGATGCAAAGGCCACGATAATACCAGTAGCGACAGCGTCCCGCTTTAGAATGACCCGATATTCCGGACTTACGGAGAGACTGGGTACTAGGTGTTCTTCAACGCATCTAGTGTGCTTTTTTAGGTTTTATTTTTTTTTTCTTGGAATTTCGCTTCGTACTTGGACTGCGCCTAGCGGCTGCCACGCTTCAAGCGGTCTTATTTTGGAGATGACACATGGAGCACAGGTTGGGAAAGGGGACCGGCTCGCCAGCGAAATGAGCATGCCATGGGATTTGATGACAGGAAGAACAAAATCTAGAGGAGGACTTGCAAACGTGCCGGGTTGGGGCCTCAGGCCGCCGGGAGCGGCCGTATGGGCGAAGGCGTCAAGGGATCGGATATTTCGGGAGCTAAAGGCAAGCTCTACGTGGGATAAGGCGCCCATTGTACAATTTC
Source organism: Dothiorella sarmentorum (assembly GCA_023082095.1). Lineage (NCBI taxonomy): Eukaryota > Fungi > Ascomycota > Dothideomycetes > Botryosphaeriales > Botryosphaeriaceae > Dothiorella > Dothiorella sarmentorum. The sequence continues at coordinate 39,372 of JAJMVL010000131.1, forward strand.
TGGCCTTGTTCGCACTTAAGCATGTGATGACAATTTGCCATTGCCATATTCATGTGCTGTCCTGTAGTATAAGTTGAACGATTTGTGATGTAGAATGGGGGTTTTGCCATTGGATACTGTAAATAATGACAGCGTATGGCCTGGCATTTTGCGGCAGGTTATTATGACTTGTTGAAGAAGTACCGCTCTGAAATGGTCGAGTGCCGTCAAATATTGGGTAGGCACAGGGCGGGAATCCCTGCGGCAGCTGAAAAGCCGCACACCCAAATTCCGAGTCATGCATGTCCCGCCGCTTTGAGTCAGTCCGCGCCGTCGAAGAAAACACCACCGCAACCCAGCACCGCACCACGCAAACGTCACGCACGATGGGTCCAAAGTCGAAGAAAGGCGCCGCGAATGACAGGCAGCGGTCTGCCGAAGAGGAAGTCGAGGATCCCCTCCAGGCTGTGGTGAGTGCCGCCGCCGAGAGGAACCTTTGCTGCGTCATACTAAGCTCGCCGCAGATACTCGCGGATCCTTTCGAAACGCGCTTCAACCCTTTCACACTCGAGCGTCCACGGGTACTTCTGCCATGCCATCTTCAACAGTTCCTAGATATACTGACAAGCATACGTGCTAGTGTCTGCTCCCTCTTGCGAACACCCCGCTGATCGAATACACCTTCGAGTTTCTCGCGAACGCTGGCGTCGAGGAAGTGTTTGTCTACTGTGGCGCCCACACTGACCTGGTCGAGGAGTACATCCAGTACGTTGCGAGAGAGCTGGTGGGAGCAAAGAGTGTTTCCGGCATTGCTGATGCGCAGCTCCAGGAATTCAAAATGGTACTCGTCGTCCTCGCCGTTCTCCAAGATCGAGCTTGTGCGTTCGGCCTCCCACACGATTGGAGATGCGATGCGTGATCTGGACCAGCGCGGCTTCCTCGTCGGAGACTTTCTCATAGTGTACGGAGACGTCATCAGCAACCTGCCACTTGAGGCGGCACTGGCAGCACACAGGGCGCGGCGTGCAAAGGACAAGAACGCAATCATGACCATGGTACTGAGGGAGGCTGGCGCAGCGCACCGAACTAAGGCACAGGAAGCGCAGCCGGCCTTTGTCATAGACCCGACCAAGGATCGATGCTTGCACTTCGAGCAGATGCATTCGAAGGAACACACGGATAAGCACTTCGTCAGCATTGCGCCGGACCTGCTCGCCGAGAACAAGGAACTCGAAGTCCGCACCGATTTGATTGACTGCGGCATTGATATCTGCACTCCGGATGTTCTGGCCTTATGGAGCGACAACTTCGACTTCCAGGCTCCCCGAAGGGGCTTCCTGCACAGCGTTCTGAAGGACTACGAGCTCAATGGCAAAACGATCCACACGCACATCGTGGACGACCACTACGCAGCACGCGTGCGAAACCTCCATGCCTACGATTCAGTGAGCCAGGATGTCATCTTCAGGTGGGCGTATCCGCTCTGCCCAGACAGCAATCTTCTCCGCGGCCAGACGTACAGGTACCAGAAGGGAAACATATACAAGGAGGACGGTGTTATCCTGGCCAGGTCTTGTGTCATTAACCGCGGTACGATCATCGGCAAGGATAGCAGCATCGGCGACGGCACCGTCGTCTCGAATAGCATCATTGGCCGAATGTGCTACATCGGAAGGAATGTCACGATTGACGGCGCCTACATATGGGACAATGCTGTCATTGGAGACAACACTGTCGTCAAAAAGGCGATCATTGCCAACGAGGCAAGCATTGGCAAGAGATGCGTGGTCGAACCGGGCGCTCTTGTCTCGTATGGCGTGCGGATAGCGGATGGCGTTACTGTCGATGGAACGAGCAGGATCACCAGGGCTAAGCGGAAACGGCTGGAGGGCGAAGACGTCGAGAGGGCGCAGCCCGACTACAAGGTCGTTGGCAACAATGGAGACGGGATCGAATATGTCGATCCCGAGAAGGACGATTTGGACGAGACGGTTGAGGGTCTCGTATCGAAAAAGTCCAGTAAGTGGCCAAAGTTCCGCACACAGGTCAGAACATTGTTAATCTGTTATAGTCTACAACCTCGCAAACCTTTCTTTGTCCATTGAGTCAATCTCGACGCTCAACTCTGAGTCAGACATCTCGGCCGAAGCGTTGCACCATGACCGATCTAGAGGTGGCAGTTTCGTCTCGATCAATTCCGACACGTCCAGCCATCACGCGGCCAACTTCGACCACGAAGCGGTCGACAGCTTGCTTGACTCATTCCGCAAAAACGATGATTCAGCAAACATTCAGCTGGAGCTGGCGTCACTCCGTATGACGACAAATGCGTCAGAACATCAGGTACGACGGGCGCTCATCATAGCTCTCGTGCGCCGCATTTCCGAAGTCATCCAAAGTGGACAGAGCACCAAGCAAGCAACAGAGCAGGTGCTCAGCCCGCACCCGAGCCTGATTTCGCGCACCATGTTCGACAAGGATGTGACGGGCAAGGTGGATCAGGTCGACCTCCTTTTGCTGCTGCAAGCGGATCTGGCCCATCGCAACGACGGCGATAGCATTCTACTCCACGCGTCGATGAAGTTATTCGACATGGACGTGCTGGAGGAGGAGGCTTTCGAGCAGTGGTGGTCGGACAGCAAGTCCAGCGAGAATGAGGCGTTGGAGAAGGTCAGGGGCAAGACGCAGCAGTTCGTAGACTTTTTGGCGCAAGAGGATGACAGCAGTGAGGAGGAAGACGACGACGACGACGATGAGGATGATGAATAGATTAGATAGGTACCTCAGGCCGAGATTCACACGAGTATCTCCGGGCGCCGCCCGCGTTGTAGCCTGTAGGAATCTAGCTAGCAGAGCGTGGCGCCAGCACGGTGGTGGAGAGAGAAAAAAATAGAAGCGATTCCATAGCTACCTAGGCACCCACTGCAAAAGGTGACTGTCTGCCTGGAGGACCCGGTAATAATGATGGCGTGGGCGGCCGCGGTTGCCTCCGCGCGAACACCCGGCTACCGGCGTCCGCAAGTCACAGCCCGTGCTGTCATGACCTAGCCACCAACCTGTGTGCCTGACACCCTTCAGCGCTCCAGCTGACTCCTACCTGGAACATATCCAAGAGCCCGCCCTTTTTCGCCTCTCTCGCCCCTCCGGCCCTCCCCCCCGCTGCTGCCACACTCAAGACCTCACGCTCGCCTGCTGACCACCGCTCTTCCCCCGATCCTCCCTTCGTCCCACCGAGCAGCCGATTCCGTCATCTCGGCGGACTCGGCTCCTTGACCACCACCCACCACGCCTTCCGCCTCCAAGAAACGCAAGGCCATCGAGACAGACGTCGCCTCGACCCTCCCCAGCAAACGTCCGGAGACGGCTTCGACGCGACTGACCAAGCAAGCTCTCCCCGCCACCCCCCTCACTACAGCCTCGCCCTCCATGGATTCCGACGACGACTTCAACAGCCCGCAGTCCAGCGAGGACGATTTCATGGCCGACGACGACAGCGACGTCAGCCTGCAGGATGGTACGCCGCCCACCGCTCCGCGCCGTGCTTTGGATGCTAACCCTGTGCTCCGCTTCCTGCAGACTCGGACCTCGACATCGAGGACGCGGACATTGCCTTTGACTCGCAGGACAAGGATATCAAACCGAGCAAGAAGTCGTACGAGGTCGATTATAAGGTCTACAGCCCCGGCGACATCCAGGCCTACCAAAGGCGCGTTGTGGACGAAGTTTCCCAGATCCTCGGCCAGCCCTCGGAGTCTACCGCCATCTTGCTACGGTACGCGCGGTGGAACAAGGAGAGGCTCATTGAACAGTACATGGACAAGCAAGAGGAAGTTGTGGAAGAAGCTGGCCTCGGCGACGACGTTGCAGGCGTGGCCAAAATCACCAAGGCGGGCTCGGACTTCATGTGCGATATCTGCGCCGAAGACGAGCCAGACCTGGACACCTATGCGATGAAATGCGGCCACAAGTTTTGCGTTCCGTGCTGGAAGCAGTATCTCTACACCAAGATTAAAGACGAGGGCGAGGCAGCCCGCATAAAATGCCCGGGCTCGGAGTGCAACAGAATAGTCGACTCCAAGTCTCTGGAGCTGCTCGTCGCGGAAGACCTCAAGGACAGGTGCGTGCCATTCTACTCAGCTTTCTGGATATTCCAAGGCGCTGACCTCAGTATTGCAGGTACACCGTCTTACTGACGAGGACATACGTCGATGACAAGGACAATCTCAAGTGGTGCCCCGCCCCCAACTGCGAGTTTGCCGTGGACTGCCCCATCAAGCAAAAGGACCTGGTTCGGATCGTTCCCACCGTCACTTGTGATTGCAAGCATCCCTTCTGTTTTGGCTGCTCGCTGAACGACCATCAACCGGCCCCTTGCGCCCTAGTCAGGAAGTGGCTCAAGAAGTGCGAGGACGACTCGGAAACGGCAAACTGGATCTCCGCAAACACCAAGGAATGCCCGAGATGCCACTCGACAATTGAGAAGAATGGAGGGTGCAATCACATGACGTGTCGCAAGTGCCGCCATGAGTTTTGCTGGATGTGCATGGGTGTTTGGTCCGAGCACGGCACCAGCTGGTACAATTGCAACCGTTACGAAGAGAAGAGCGGCCACGAAGCTCGGGATGCGCAGGCCAAGTCCCGCCAGTCCCTGGAACGCTACCTGCACTACTACAACCGCTACGCGAACCACGAACAGTCAGCCAAACTCGACAAGGACATCTACCTGAAGACAGAGAGGAAGATGACGCAGCTCCAAACCTCGTCCGGCATGTCATGGATCGAAGTGCAGTTCCTTGAACAGGCTTCTCAGGCTCTCCAGCAGTGCCGTCAGACGCTCAAGTGGACATACGCCTTTGCCTACTACCTCGCCCGCAACAACCTGACGGAGATTTTCGAAGATAACCAAAAGGATCTTGAGATGGCTGTCGAGAATCTCAGCGAGATGTTCGAGAAGCCTGTTGATCAGCTCGCAGACCTTAAGGTCGAGATGATGGATAAGACGTCTTACTGCAACCGACGACGAGTCATTCTGCTCAGTGACACGGCGGACAATCTAAAGTCAGGTAAGGATGATTGGCAAGCATGAGCGTCTAGTGACAGTACAGTGCGCTGACTTTGAGTGTAGGCAACTGGGAATTCAACGTGGATCTCTCTGGCTCTGGCTGAGGACCATCCGTGCCTCTTTTCAGTTTGTTAATATGCGTATAGTACTCGAGCGGCGGCGAGTTTAGCAGGATGCACGAATGACAGAGCAAGCACGTCGTCAACTTCTCGTCCATTGGTATCCTCGGAGCTTTCGAGCAAGACATGAGATGACTTTCAAGCGCCGTGGGTGCTCGACTAGCAACGCTCCTTCTTTTTTTCGGGTCTATAGCGTTGGAGGCATTGTAACACTACAGTACTCTCCCGTTGATGCTCGAGCGGCTTCTTCCAAAGACGATATGTATGAGGGCAGCAGACTTTTTATGATTTCCAAGTCACCTTTGAAGCGGGTTTGGCAACGGCGCATTGGGATGAACGGATGCATGCTAGGAATCCGCCAGCGGCAAAAAACTGCTTGCAGCAGGGCATAGCCGGGATATCCTTTCCATAGTCGAGGGTACGCCTGGCCAAGCATGACGGCGTTTCTGTGAATTCGGCAGGGAACAGCAGTGATCAATAGACTTTGACTTTGTCGCTTTTGCTTCTCGACTTCTTTAGGGTACAGCCTTGCATCCTATGTACAATCGATTCCGGGTTGAAATTGAACGCTCCAAGGTCAACATCACACGATATGCGCCTGATCATCACCTGTAGAAACGTCTCATCAGTCTCCAAGGAAGCATTGATCCTGAGGGCGAGGACATCCTTCGAAAACGTCTACGTAACGGCATGATTGCTTCAACTCCATATTGATGTGCTTAGTTTGAGGTGGGATATCCGTTTCTTTGTCACCCACTTTGTGGCATTATTGTTCGTTCAACGCCCTATTTTCCCCTTTCATCATCAAGACCGCCATTCATGTCGCAGCACGAAGCATGAAGCACTGACCCATCCAATTGGACCACGCCAATCCTCGTCGTGTAACTCGTTGGGGTACTCCGCCCACACCGATATCTCGGTCGTAGTCCCAGGTCGCACACTGTTTCAGACTACTCCACTGGCTAGCGTACCCTTGACTATGGCTGCACTGCATTGCCGATCGTTAATAATACCAGGTTTGCCGGTTCAATTGTTGCTGTTCCGAGCCTCGGACCTCCAACCCCAAACTTCTGACATCTCCCGCATCATAAAAGAGCACAAAGAATTCGTCGGGGCTTGGTGGAGAGAGTTGCCCGCTTCCCCGCCGACGGGGAGGGGAGATGCTTGGCCGAGGTGGCTGGAGGTTTGTGTGACAGGAAGGATCCTTTCATAAACCCAAGCCTACGACGTTCAGTGTATCTTGATCTTTCTGCAACTGATTGCTCTTAGATTGGCTTACATGCAGAAAGTGAGAGTTCAACACATAAGGGCTCAGAGCAGAGTATTCTTCTGCAGGGACATCCAGAGCAGTGGTTAGTAGCCGGCTGGCGCATCGCACTTCAGCTGCCGCGTTTCTAATTCCGCTGGGTCTGAACAACCGTCGTGCTGGCTCTGTCACTGTAGGAAAAGAGCTACATCCTTAAACTATTCTATTTCGCCTTTATCGCCTCCTCTACTTTCACCAAAGATAGCACGTCATAGGCCGAGGACCTCACCCACGCAAGTGCGCATTTCCCACTGCCGCCGGAAGCTTTCTTCCTTTTGGTATTTATTTCATCACCTCAGCGACGGGATCTAGTCTGCACAAGATTGGTTGTCACTAGCAACTCAGAAAGTGAGGGCCCTGACTTCTTAACTAGGTCATCAGTAGACACCCACACACCCCCCGGTAGGGGCACTACAGGCCTCCCCCACGCATATCAAGCCAGCCTAACCACCACCGCCTATCATCAACACTCTACTACCTAGCATCCGCCATGACGTCTCCCAGACTGAGAAAATGCTCCTTCATCCTCCTCATCCTCTCCCACTCTACCTCACACCTGCGGTCGCTCACCCAATACGCCTGCCACACGAGACTTCGACTCTCTACGCGCCGGCTGCCCTCCACTTCAGCAAGACTAAAGCACGAAGACATCGCGCGGCTCCTGTAAGTGGCTGCGTCTGGTCTGCTGAACTCTCTAGCAATCACTGACAGATGAGATCGCGCAGAGTGACTCACAGGCCTCATCGCACCTCCTCCTTCCTCGTGCCGCGAAGGCGCCGGTGCGCATGTCTGACAGCGTCTTGACGTTCTCGATACCGGACGCCGAGTGAGTGCTCATCAACGGCATGCGCTCGCTCTCAACGTCAGGCTGAAAGCGTATGTGTGTCGGCGCGTGCCAGAACATCATGTGGCCACTGGCTCTCTTGGCCGACGGCGTAGCTGGGGAAGAATGGGGGGTTTTCCGGTGCAGATGGAAACGAAGTCCGGGTTCGTGAGGGGAAAAGGTGCCCATGGACTGACTGAGGGATTGATGAAAAGACGGTAAAGGACGAACGAGCGCACCTCACAGTACTTGTTACATGAGAACACAGATCATCGTATCAACGAGCAGCTTTGAACCTTTGGAACATTTTGGTTTCTGAACAGAAAATACAGACAATTCCATCCCAAGTATGAAGACATTCCAAATCCCATTTACCCAGCCAATCCCAGCTCACCAAAAGTACGCCGCCAAAGTTCCAGATGCCCGAACAAATAAAGAAGTTTTCACTCTCTCACGCCATAAACGTCGCCTCCCTCAAGGCCTTCTTTTCCTTCTTCAGAGGGCTGAATGTAAAGCCATCGGCCGTCGTCATGGTGCCACTCTTGGCGCCGCCCTTGACACCCAAACTCTTGTTCAGCGCCCTCGCTGCGAACAATCCACGACCGGGAATGGGCTTGACAGGACGAGCATCCTCTTCCTCCATGTCGAGAAGCGTCGGCTTTCCGAGAACACTCCTGTCGCCTCCACCGAGCTTACGCTTCTTCTTCTTAGTCGGCTCGTCGTCGTCATCGTTGAAGTTCGGGAACGAAGCCAGCGACTTGCGCGGTTGCTTCGACGTGGGCTTGACCTTCGGCTTGAGGGTTGGAGGGGCATGGGCAGGACCCTTGGCCTTGGATGGCGCGGGCTTCTCATTCTCCTTCTGCTTCACCGGTTGGGGAGTGGGCGGGGTGTTCTCGCGTTCCTCATCCTGTTCGCTGCCCTCCTCGGCGACTTTCTCCAAAGAAGGCACGGCGACCTTCTGGCGCTTGGATGTGGGCTTCTTGTTTGTCTTGTTGGTGGAGGCGGGTGCCAGGGGCTTGGGCTTGGGAGCGGCGGACTTCTTGGCCTTATTTCCAGGTGCGGTTGGTGTAGATTGAGCAGCAACAACATCTTCGGTCTTGTCGCCTTCATGCTCAGCTTCATCCTCCTCATTGGCCTCTTGGATCGGGCTGGATGGCGCAACGCTGGCTGTGCGATTGAGGAAGGGGGTGATTGAGAAGGTGGACTTGTCGCCGGGAGCTGTGGAGCGAGACCGCTTTGCGGCCGGACCGGCTCCAGGAGTTCCGAGGGCTGTGACGTCGGGATCCAGCTGTGCAAGGCGCTTGCGGGGATTTTTGGAGAGCTTCGGTATCTCTTCCGTGCTTGGCCGGACGGCTGCGGCAGTCTGAGTCTTTTGGAGCTCGGTCTGGGTTTCCTTTAGCTTCTCCTTGGTAGCCTTCAGCTTGGCCTTGTATGCTTCGGCACGCTCGGTGGCGAGCGAGACCTGGGCCTCGTTGTCCGTATGCGTCTTCTGGATTGCCTTCTCAGCCTTCTCGCGCTCCCGCTTCTCCTTGGTCATTTCCTTCTTGAGCTCCTCAATCTCACGCTTTTCCTTTGCCAGCTCCTTCTTGAGATCCTCAATCTTCGCACCCTCCTTGGCTTCCTGATCAGCTCTCTTTTGCTCTTTGGTCTGGGCGCGTTCGGCAGCAGCCTTCTCGGCTTCGGCTTCGCGAAGGGCTTTTTGGGAATCCTTGTCAGCCTTTTCACGGTCTCGTCTTTCGGTGACCAGCTGCTTCTCGAGCTCGTTAATCCGATTTTGGTGCTCGGTGTCGCGTTCGGTCTGCTTCTCGGATCGGGCTTGGACGCGCTGGGAAGCGCGTTTCTCGTTTTCGAGCTCAACCTCGAGGGTGTTGAGCTGGCGCTGCAGAGATAGTTTCTCTGAGATGAGGCCCTCCTGCGAAGCGGTCTGCGATCTCAAGTGCTCCAGCTCAGGCTTCAGTGTCGACAGTTCGCGGGCCAGGGCCAGCTTCTCGGTCAGGACCTTGTTTGAGTCGGTGGAGATGGTCTCCATGGAGGCGAGTTCGGCCTGGGAAACTGTGAGCCGGGGCGCGTGAAATGGCGAGGGTAAGCGCACCTTCATGTTCTCTGCCTCGCGAACCTTCATGCGCAGCTCATTGGTGATGCGCTGGAGATCGGCGTCCTTTTCGCGCAGCTGGGCCAAAGCGTCGTCGAGAGTAGTCTCCAGTTTGTCGGAGCGCTGCTCCTCGTCCTGCAGCTGGTCTTGCAGCACGTCATTCTCGTCTTCCACGAGCAGCACCTGGTAGCGAAGTTTGCGGACCAGCTCGTCTTTGTTCACTGCCTCGACAATGCGCTGGCTGCGCTCGAGGTCGAGTTCGCACTCGGCGGTGCGGAGTGCCTGTTGCAACTACGCGTCGTTAGCAACGCTAGCAGGACAGTAGGGTGGGCGAATGCAAAGTACCTCTGCAATGCTGTAGTCCCCATGCGCATCCATTTTGAGCGCCATAGTGGGAAGGTTGTGGGGATATGGTGTGTAAGGATAGCGTGGTGGTGTTGTGGATGCGACGGGATGCGAGCGGGAACGTCAACAGGTAAACAAAGCTAGCGCGATTGACTCGTGCACCAGCAACCATGAAACGCTCGGCTTAGTCAGTTCCGCGTGAGCTCCGCAACATAGAGGACAGGTAGCTGACGACGACGACAACAGCTTCGTTCCCGACCCCCAAGCCTCGCTGTTCACCCACAACCATGCGGTTCCTGTCCCTCGTCACCCAGCTTCTGCTGCCGCTGTCGGCATTGGCCGCCAAAAAAGCTCCGTCCCAAGACCGCTTCTCGACTTTCCACCAGCAATCCACGCCGCTGAAGCTCGACGATGCAGCCTACAACGAATTGACCTCCGCTCCAAGGGATTATGCCGTCGCCGTGCTCCTGACCGCGCTCGAGCCTCGTTTCGGCTGCGCCTTGTGTCAGGATTTCCAGTCGGAATGGAACCTGCTGTCCAAGAGCTGGACTAAGGGTGATAAGGACTCGGAGAGCCGTCTGATCTTTGGTACTCTGGACTTTGTTGATGGAAAGGGAACTTTCCAATCTGTATGCATTGACCCACGTGCCCGCTACAATTGCAATTGCTAACCCTCCACGACAGCTCATGCTCCAAACTGCGCCCGTCCTTATGCTCTTCTACCCGACCTCCGGCATCAATGCGCGCACCGACATCCAGCCCAAGCGCTTCGACTTTGCCTCGGGGTACGTTTGAAGCTGAACTCGAATGACACTGGCAACCCTACTGATCACTTGTCTAGCGGCCAAACCGCCGACAGCATCCACGCCTGGATCTCGCGCAACCTCCCCGAGGGCCCGCACCCTCCGGTTGTCCGCCCCATCAACTACGTCAAGATTGTCTCCGTGACCACTGCTGTCCTCGGCTTCGTCACCTTCATCACCGTCGCCGCCCCCTACATTCTGCCCATCATCCAGAACCGCAATCTGTGGGCTGCCTTCAGCTTGATCATGGTGCTTCTCTTCACCAGCGGCCACATGTTCAACCACATCCGAAAGGTCCCCTACGTTGCTGGTGATGGCAAGGGTGGCATCAGCTACTTTGCTGGCGGTTTCCAGAACCAGTTCGGCATGGAGACGCAGGTTGTCGCCGCCATCTGTGAGTTTTGCCCACACGCAATTAACGTTCCGCCCATGCTAATGAAGTCCAGACGGTGTCCTCTCCTTTGCGACCATCTCGCTCGCCCTGAAGGTTCCTCGTATCGCCAACCCCAAGACTCAGCAGACTGCCGTCATTGTTTGGGGCGGCCTGCTGTTCCTCGTCTACAGCTTCCTCCTCAGCGTCTTCAGGATCAAGAACGGCGGTTACCCCTTCTACCTGCCTCCTTTCTGAGCTTGACTGAAGCTCAATCATGTAACGTACCTTTGAGAGGACAAAGTTCCTGCGTGAAAAAGATCGAAGTGGAGCCAACATGATGCATCGATAGTGCAGCGGCTCTGAAGCTGAACCTGGGGCTGAAGCGCAGTGGGCAGGTTTCAATAAAAGCTGGATAGTGAATTAAACCTTTGGAAAGCGTAGACCGAACTTGTTTGCAACTCTTCCACGCAGTGAAAGAAAACAAAACTTTGTAGACTTCATTTTCAGCACCAATGAGTTGCAAAGGAGCGGCAATACACAAATGAGTTTTTTTTTTTTTTTTTTTTTTTTTCAGCGAACATGATGCGTATTAAGTAAGCCATCCGCATAGGAGTTGAACATATACAGAAGCCATCCTGATGACTGCTTGAACTCCCACTCAAAAGAATACTCACAGGTGCAGATATGTCTTGAGTGATCGATCATAATATCATATTATCTTACGCTTCTAATATCTTTTTAACCAATGGCGTCTGGTCTATATAAAGAAAAAAATCCATCCCAAGTAGGCCTTCTGCTCCAAATATGAAGAGGAAAAATCCCTGGAATGTATATGGGTATTGGCATCACGAAAATCCCCCTCCCTTTTACTCCCTTCTTACAAAACGGGACACGGTCATATATGGTCTTCATCACGACCCTTTCACTTCAACCTCAGCCGCCTTCCGCAGTCGGTTCATCACCGCCGCGGCAACGTCTCCCTCGCGCTCATCGATGCCCTCGACGAGGATGATGTCGACGTCTTTCCTATCCAGCTCGCGCAGCGCTGAGAAGAGGCCGCGTGCAACGTCCTTGGTCTCGGCGCCCAGGTTGACTTCCCAGACCTCCCGGTCGTCGACGTCCGGATCCGAGGAGACCAGGAGCTCTGGCCTCGGTGTGGGGCGAACTGTGAGCGTGTCGAGCATTCTGGAGAAGCCTAGGTGCTTCTGCTGCTGCTGCTGCTGCGGTAGCGTTGCAGCCACGCCGTTCGTCATCGTCGCGGGAGGAGCCGTATCCTTCTCTTCTTCGCCGTTTTGCGCTTCTGCCGCGACGGGCTGCTGCAGTCCGCATCCCCGCGGCCACTTTTTCGTCCTGATCGTGCCGATTCTCTTCCTCCCGTCTACCGCTTCTCTACTCGGCAAGCCCGTTCCGGCTTCGAACAGCAGGACAGGCGCCCGCGGCGAGTAGTGTCTGTACTTCATACCCGGCGCTCTGGGCGCCTCGCGTTTTTGCTTCTTCCTCTCAGGTTCTTCTCCTCCTTCTTTTTCCCCCTCTCCCTTTCCTCCTCCCGCACCATCCATCTCCGCCCTATCCTTGTACGCCACGCCCACATCCTCCCACCCCTCACACTCCCTCAGCTCCCCAATACTCACGCCCCCCGGTCTCAAAATAACCGGCCGATCACCACTCACCCCATCAACGACCGTACTCTCAACACCCACATCGCACGGGCCCCCGTCCAAGATGGTGCGGATACGCCCATCCAGGTCGTGCGCAACGTGCTCGGCAGCCGTCGGGCTTGGGCGGGTGCTGGCGTTGGCCGAAGGGGCGGCGACGGCGCGGCCGGCGAGGCGGATGAGCAGCAGCGCGACGAGCGACCCGGGCATGCGAGCGCCGAAGGTGGCGAGGCCGGCGGTGACTTCGGGCGCGAGGGGCGAGGGCGAGGGCAGGGGGAGGATGAGGGTGAGGGGGCCGGGCCAGAAGCGGCGGATGAGGGGGTGGTAGATTGGGGGGATGAGGTCTTCTGTGGCGAAGGTGTCGGAGGGGGAGCGCAGCAGGTCGCGCAGTTGGGCCAGCGAGGCGACGTGCACGATCAGCGGGTTGTCGGCGGGCCGCTGCTTGGCGGCGTAGATGCCGCGGACGGCGGAGCTGCTGGTCGCGTCGGCGCCGAGGCCGTAGACGGTTTCGGTGGGGAAGGCGACGGGGAGCTCGCCCGCTTGGAGCTCAGAGGCGGCCTGGCGGAGGTGGGCGATGTCGGGGCCGGCGTCTGCCCATTCGACTTCCCAGTCTTCGAGCAGGGCGGACGGGTCGGGGCGCGAGAGGGTGATGGAGCCCAGTTTCGCGGCGTCGACGGGCAGGATTCGGGTTTGGGTGGGCATGGTGGTGGTAGAGGGCGTCGCGTGCCCGTTTGAAGTGACTTTTGCGGCTGCGGTGCTCATGGTGGAGACGATGCGTGAGATATTGAGAGCCGGAGGAGCGGCTGCGGAGGGCAGAGGCGCCAGGCTGCGGAAAGTGCGTGCGAGAGGCGTTGCGGTCCTGGAGATGCAGGCATTGGGAAAGGTGGGCATGTGGAAGAGAGCATCTGGAATATATTTTTTGAGTCAGCCGTGGTTGGAGCAATGACGGGAGTCGGAATCGGCCCGAGATGCACCCACACGTCATTGCTTCAAAACTCAACACCATCTTCCGCGTTGCCTTAGTTGGACGTCTCAACCTTTCGATGCAACCGAGAGCATTGGGTCATGATTTGCTTTCCCCGCCACGTCCAAGCTCTTAAGAGCATCGCTTCGAATCTGGAGTGTTTGAAGATGCCGAAGATGCTGATTCCGTACTGCCGTGGGCGATGAGATGTGCCGTGCTGGCATCTAGCTAGCGAGGAGAACACGACTGAAGGGATCTTGCGAAGCCAACTGGCCATAAGTCATCATCCTCCCTCTTCGCACGACCTATAAATACAATAAATATCGGCACCACTTAATCTTACTCCCATCTAGGAACTTGCCTTGGCCACCATGTGCGTAAGTGAAAAGACAATATACTTCTGCGGCTGCGCGGAGCGATCGCCAATACTTGAGCTCTGTCAGGACATCGAGTTGGGCGGTAACTGCAACCGGGTCTGTGACAGAGTCATCGAAAGGCCGGGAAATTGCCCCTTCTTTCCCAACTGCCACTCTAAGATCCTGCGTCAACTCAAGAAGAGCGAGGCGGATACGCTTCCCCCATGGGAGCCAGTTATTCGCAAGACTCGTCGAAAACATGCGAGAAGCCGAACGGGTGCACATCCACCACACAGAGCTGAAGAGCGTCCACATCCTGTAGAGGACCACGCGCATGCACCTTCACCACCAAAGCCACATGTTCTTCTAGAGCACTCACAGCCACCGATGGATCAACCCCCGTCAGAAAACGATAGCATTCACGAAGCAAGTGGGTCAGAACACTCGACCAGAGAAAGTTCGCCAACAAGTGTGCGTCCATCACGGAGGTCCTCGATACCTGAGGATGAAAAGGACATTAGACAAGGATGGGTCGAGATCGATGACTTGACTGGAGAAATCAAGCAAATATTGGATGACATGAGCAGATGTTAAGATAGGCAACCAACCAAAATTGCAATCAACTTCCCTTCGGAAATTTAAACTCAAGTATTGATAAACTCCTCATAATGCTCTCCGCAAGAGAAGCCGTCATCACCTTCCCCAATCAAAACTCCTTGCCGATGTCGCGCTATCGACAGCCGCAGGTATCATTCCTCCCAAAAAAGCAACCAATTCATCCCAGCGCCGAATCCTTCCGCCTGCTCTTCTGCTCCCCCCTCGCCCTCTCCTCCACCGCCAGCTTCTCCAGCATCTCCTCCGCCTCCCTGACCTCCTGCCCAAGCCGATCGTTCCTAACCCGCATGGCCCGCCTCGTCAGTCCCTCCGCCAGCATCTCGTTCTGCAGCACGAGCGTGGTCTTCAGTCTCCTGTGCTCAGCCAGCATGGCATTCAGCGCAAACGTGTGCGAGTCCTTGGCCAGAAGCGGCGTATGTGCCGGCGACGCCGCTTCCACTTCCGCTTTCGCCTCCGCCTCCGCTTCCGCGTTTTGCGGCTGCGGCTGTTGCTTCAACGCTACGGACGTAGTAGGTGTTGTGACGCTAGTCGCGTGACCACAATGCCGGCAGGAGGCCCGGGCATGAGCGGACGGCGAGGGAGCGGCTGCGGCCGCCTTAGTAGTGGGATACTGGTCGACTTTAGCTGCTGTGTTGGCGCGGGCGGGTGCAAGTTGAGGCTCACCAGTGGGAGACGACGGAGACGACGAGCGAGGCGACGCGGACCGGGTCGAGGAGGCGTCCTCGTCGTGCGGACCGTGCGCCGGGATGCCCGCTTTGCGTTCGAGTTCGCTGCGCTCGTTGCGGGTGCAGCGCGGGCACTTGCGGGCTAGGTGTTCGTAGCGTGGGTGCACCTGGCCGCAATC
The DNA here is from genome assembly GCA_023082095.1 of Dothiorella sarmentorum. Classification (NCBI taxonomy): domain Eukaryota; kingdom Fungi; phylum Ascomycota; class Dothideomycetes; order Botryosphaeriales; family Botryosphaeriaceae; genus Dothiorella; species Dothiorella sarmentorum. The sequence goes on from JAJMVL010000131.1 coordinate 54,708, forward strand.
GTCTTCGTAGTCTGTATAGCAGAACTCGATGATGTGGTCGGGCTTGGTGTGGCCGCAGCTGTAGATGGTGGTGGGAGAAGTGCACATTGTGGGTGGTCAAACGCCGTGTATGTCCTTGAATGTATAGCCGTTGACGGAGTGGTTGAGTATATCCAGCGCGAGAGCGGTGTTCAGTATTTGTATGGGAGAATTGAATGAAGGAAGGAAGCAATGGAAAAGGTTTGGGCAGCCGGTGGAGTTGTGCATTTTGAAACTGGCTATGCAATTTAACTGGTCGCGGGAGCAGGTGCCACAAGGGGTCCAACAACAACGTGGTGTCGTATGATGGGAGCGGCCATGACTTCCACCTGTCGGTGACTTGCTACGGCCGAGGGGAATAGCCAGCGCTTCCGTCACCCTGCGTCACTGTCACAGCCGACACATGTCACTAAAACGAAGTGTGCACGATCGCAAGGCGTTGATTGATGGGTTGAAGCTGTGTGATGTGCGGGTTGGGTATACATACTTGATGCGTCACGTCAGATGCTTTTGGCGTGTTTGCTTTTCCCTCACGCCAGACCCTCTTTAGCGAAGCCTCACGCTATTCCACCCATCTACTCCACCAACGAGAAGTCGTATGCCTTGAATGCCGCCTTGAACGCCTCCGCATCGCCAACCTCATCCTCGTGCGTCTGTCCGCACTCCCGCCAGTCAACCCGGTTATCCAGCTCCAGCAGCTTGGCCAACACCCGCCGTCCAAATTGCAGATCGAAGCGGAACGACGCATCCAACGGCAGAATAAGGTTTGTCTCCGTGCCTTCCGAGCCCGCCTCATCCGCAGCGGGCGTCCAGATCTTCAGCCTGAAAAAGTCGTTGCCCTCCTCATATCCATCTCCGACGTCCTTCTTCTCGAAAGCGGGGTACTTGTCGTTCTGTGCTTCGACCTTGAATGCAACCTCCACCAGTCCGCGCTTGATGAGGTCCGCTGGTACAGGGAAGAATTGCCAATGTGTGTGGAATCCGCCCGACCTGCTGACCTCCCACGTCACAGCGCCAAGCTTGGAGCCGCTGGCCTTCGCGACCATCTCCTGCAAAGCACTGCGGTAGCGCTGCATCTCGTTGAACGTGCTCTTCCTGCTCTCCGCGTCTTCGATGGCGGCCAGAGTAGGTGAGTGTGGCAGGGGGATGATGAGAATGTGACAGGGAAATTTAAGCTCGGGGGAAAAGGTAGTTGCAGTGCTTAGCGGGCCCTTCGCCGTGGTGAGGTAGACTTCATTGCCGATGGACGTGATCAGGTGCGTGGCAATGTTGGGATTGGAAAGGCAGAAGAAGCAATCCGCTTGGCTCGGTGGTTGGGCGCGGCCCTTTTTACCCCGTTTGCGAGATCCACTGTCCGTGGCGAAGCGGTACGAAGTCTCCTGGCTGGGCTTAGACCTCTTTTTGCCGACGAAGGACAGAGGCGATGCCGTTGTTCCGGGCGGAATGTTGATGGGTGGTGCAGCAGTAGGGTCGATGGAGAATGCATATATCCACTTAGCCTTGTTGGGATTGGCGTAGGATGCAAGACTGATGAAGCGCGTTATGTGGTAGCCGTCACCAGCGTCTTCAGTGGGCGCGTGGAAGAAAGGCTCGCGTTCATAGAAAGCGGTTGGAGATACAGAGAAGTGATAGCGTGGCTTGAGAGAAGTAGAAAGATCCGCTATGCACTGCTGCTGAAATGGCTTGTTTTCAGTGCTGAAATCCTTCTTGGAACCCGTCTGCACGCCAGCAGGCCACTCGCTCGTGACGAGGATGTCGGCGGTGTTTGCTCCGCGCAGAGCACGGGCATCGTCCTCTCCATAGTAGGGCGGGTACTTGTCCTTGGAAACACCTGCAGCAACGTTGGGGTCCAAGGAACCTCCCAGAGCCACGATGCGGACTCCCTCGGACGTTTTCAAAGTACTGCGCTTGCCGAGAAAGTAGAGGTTTGAGCACAGCTCGCCGCCAGAAGTATCGAGCTTCTGGGCAACCTTCTCCGGCAGAGATTTGGAGCCGAGGGCAAAGTAGATGGGCAGAGGGAGATCGAGGTTTCCAGCTATCAGGTCGGCCTCGTTCTTCTCATCCTCAGGAGTTGCAATCTGCGGATCGGCAAAGAGGTCGCCAACTACGATAGCGAATGAGAAGTTGTTTTTGGCATGCAGTCCGGCAACCTTCTTGAATACCTCTGGAAACTGGCCGTTCACACCTCCAATGACCGCGCTAGATCCTGTCAGAAGTTCCTGAACCGAGTTCTAAGCAAACAGATACCGAAAAGAATAGGACCATGAAGAAGAGCTAGGAAAGGCGGTAGATCAAGGAAAATTTGAGCTCACATTTTGTTGGCCATGCTGCTCGCCGCAGTGATTTGCGGTGGTCTAATAGTCGTAGAGAAAGTTGCAGAGAGACTGGTTCGGAATTCAGAAGAAGCTCTTCATTGTGTAGCCGCAGATTGAATGAAGCTAGCGAAGTGGGCGAGTGGTGCGGAAGATGTGTGGAGGTGAGGTTGAGTTGGACGCGTCGAGGGCAAGTGGTTTGGATGGAAAAGGGAAAGCGCGGACCCCGGCTTGGCGGAGCCACAGGCAGAGCAATTGTGCGCACGGGCCAGTGGCGGGCGGAGGAAAGCTGCAATCGCCGACATAACTTTTTTGACGCCTCTCAGCCATCGCCGCTGAACCCTCGCTCTCGCGCCAACCACTTGGAGACCTGCGCAAACATGGCCGTCGTATCCCAGGCCAAGCGCAACAAGCCGCCCAAGGTCTCCAAGCCCAAGAAGGGCGGCACTGCCTCCTCCCGCAAGCACCATTTCGAATCCTTCACCCAGCGCATCGCAAAGCTCAATATCGACCCAGTCCGCAGAGCCACGCGCCGCGAGCTCGACGAACACGACCTCTCCCAGACCTCATCCTACCTGAAGAACTCGTTCGAAGAATGGAAGGACCTCAATCTTTCCGAAAACTTCCACGCCTTCTCCCGCGAACTCGATCCTCTCTGCGAGTCCCTTCCGCAGATTCTCTACCATGACGACCACATAATGGATCTGCTGATCCGCTATATCGAGAAGAAGGATGCGCTGTCTTTGGAGCCGCTGCTGAGTCTGGTTTCGCATTTCGCGCACGACTTGGGTGCACGCTTCGAGAAGTACTTTGCTCGCGCCGTGCGCACCGTATGCGACATTGCCGCCAAGCATGCCGACATTGAGGTCATTGAGTGGAGCTTCACCTGCCTTGCTTGGCTTTTCAAATACCTCTCGCGACTCCTGGTGCCTGACCTACGTCCGCTTTACGATCTCATGGCCCCTCTACTGGGAAAGGAACACCAAAAACACTTCGTCAGTCGTTTTGCCGCAGAGGCCCTGAGCTTCCTGGTCAGGAAGGCCGGTGCGTCGTACCACAGGGACAAGGAGCCATTGCAGAGGATTACTTCCCATGCCATGAGAGATCTCGAAGAGGTGGCACAGAGAACTGATACATCTCAATATCAGCGCGGATTGATGACCCTATTCGTCGAGTCAATAAAAGGCGTTCAGAACGGCCTTCACTCCAGCGCCGAAGCTGTGTTCAAGGAGTTACTAGTGCAAGCTCAGATTCAGAAAGACGAGGAGTCCATCATACCCCAGGAACGCCCTGCAATGGACGTCATCCAAGGCGTTCTTACTGGAACCATTCACTTCACAACACCCGAAACATTTGAACCTGTTCTGTCCATCGTCCTGGAACACGTTGATGGCCCCAGCTCAAACATGGACAGGAGGAGGTTGGAAGATGCCGCTCGCCTTCTTTTCACCGTGGCTGGCGTCAGGAGAGGCACGCGCATTGCTGACTGGAGCCCTCTCCTGCGGAGCATGTCACAGATAATCTTCTCCGCAGAGTCATCGAAGGCCCTTGCCGACTCAACCGTCACCTACAATGTCCTGGCTGCCCTTGCGGTAGTTCTGCAACACTGTCCGATGGACGTTGCAATTCCTCACCTTCGAATTCTGGATACCATTTCTAGCGGTCCTTGGCAGCAGTCATTCTTGCCTTTCTGCAACTTCTTTTCCGAGCTAGGAACAGACCGGTTCCAAAGCATTTTATTACCACACTTCAAGAGGTAAGAGCTCTTAACAAGTTAATGAAGTCAGCGAGATGCTTATCACACGCAGGTTTATCGTTTCGGCCTGGAAGCAAGAGGAACACAGTCTTGCAGTATTAATTCCCAACCTCGCTGGTCGAGGCTGCTTTTCCAATTCGCCTCTGGCATGCCCCCCGGTGTGGCAGGAAAGCATCGTAAACTCTTTCGACAGATTATCCAGCCCATCTTCCGAACAGTCTGCCCCTGAAGATGCAGTTGCTCTGTGCAATGCTTATTTGGACATCATCCAACTGTCAACCGTTGAACCGAAAACCGAATCAGGGATTTACACTCATCTCTACGATCTCCTATCCGGATCTCTAAAAGCGAGTTCAACCGAACTTGCTTCCGAAACAAAGTTTGGCATGGGAGCCGGCTTCAAGTACGTGGCGGAAAACCAGAACAAGAAGGCGGAAGACCAAACGTTGTGGACTTCATTGTGTGCAGCTTCTACAGCATACATTCAATATCCGAAATTTGCCGAAGCGATCTTGCGATATCTGAAGGTCCACGCGAAAGGCCTCGATATGGCCGGAGAACATGTGGAAACTCTGGTCAACGCGGCTATCGACTGCCTCGGGTCGCCATCGCATGACCTGCGGTCCTCAAGCCTGGACATCCTACAGCTCATCTACAATCTGAAGCACAACGGAATCGAATCGGACCTCATCTCAACGGCAGTGTTAATTGAGAGCACACCGCTAAACATACAATCAGCACGAACTGTGTCCATGCACATCCGCCGCCTTGCCACTGGTTACAAAAGTGCAGCCAGTGACCCATGGATCGCCCGGGCCATACCCACGTTTTGTTTCGGTCTCCTCTACGTCAACTTTACGCAGATATGGGAAGATTCATGCAACGCTTTGAAAGAAATGTGCGAGTCGAAGGAGGGTGAGACTGTCGTCTCGGAGCTGGCTTTCAAGTGGCTCGAAACGACGCCTCTTTTGGAAGGGTCGTCGCAAACGTCTGCATCCGAGCCTTCGGAAGAGCAATGGAACACCACTCCTGCTACTGAATTTGAATGTAGCAACCTCATGCTGCTGTCTAACATTTCAGACAAGGCGACGGCGCTTCTCAACGATGCAGCTGAACAGCTCAAAAACAAGTTCAATGTGGAGCACCAGAAGATTGAGCTCATCACATACTTGAGCCGGTCGCAAGCCTTGAGAGTCCTCAACAATATTCCACAGGTTGCGGAGAAGAAGTCTCGACTGCTTGTCCCCACGCTTCTCCGATGGGCCAGTGTCAACGATGCCGTTCCGGATGACGTCGAGGATTTGACCGAAAAGAATGCAGCCGAGCAGTACAGATGGGGCAGAAAGGACCAAAAATCCATGCTTGGACTCTTCGCGAAGTTTATGAACCCGAAGGTCTTGTACAAGTCTGCAGATGTCTACTCTGCCTTATTGACTCTCCTCGCCAATGGTGATGTCGAGATCCAAAAGTCAGCCCTCAAGGCTATCCTGACTTGGAAGACACGAAGCATCAACCGCTACGAAGAGAACTTGATGAACATCCTCGATGATGCAAGGTTTCGCGAGCAGATTTCCGTCTTCCTGGACATTGACCAAGATGATGAATCTATGCAGGCCGATGATCGTGCTGAGGTCATGCCCGTCATCTTACGCCTTCTGTACGGCAAGGTCATTGCACGTGCCGGGTCGGCTAGCGGAAGACGCGGCCAAGAATCAAGACGCAAAGCAGTTTTCATCGCTTTGACAAAGTTCGGTGACGAAGAGATCCGTCGCTTCCTTGATATTGCACTGGGCTCCCTTTCTGGCTTGTCTCTGATGAAGCAGGACAGGCTACAGGAGGATAATTTTGAGCGGGACTTGATCGATCCCCGAAAGCAGCTTGGTCTATTGAACATGCTGGAAGACATGCTTGACACCCTCGGCACTCAAATGGCTCCTTTCACCAAACAACTCGTCGACCCCATCTTGTATTGCCTTATCGCGTCTTCCAGGAAGATCTCCCAGGTTTCGCAAGAGGACCAAAAAGAGGGCGTGTCATTGCTGAACTCGATTCGTCAGGTCGGATTCCACTGTCTCAACGGTCTTTTCAACCATTGCCCCCAGTTCGCAAACTGGGCGGAGTACATTCCGGCGGTTCTCCATGAGCTCATCGAGCCGAGACTGGAAAAGCTTCCTGTGGAGACTGCACAGTCAGTTTCTGGCATTCTCCGACTGTTGTCGGCTTGGAGCAAGTTCCCACAAACCGTAGCCTTCCTCGTCAAGTACAACAGCACTCTCCTAAACCGGGCTGTCGACTGCCTCGAGGTTGGATTTGCCAAGGAGCAGGTGAAGCTCTTCGTGTTACGGGACATTCTTCAGAACGTCATCTCTCTTGCCGAAGCAGACTCCATGGATGTCGACCAACCTTCGGAAGACAGTCCGGCGTTTGTACAGGATCACATACTCAAGCCAAACTCCGGTCACTTCCTGCGTGTGATTGGACAGGAGCTCCAAGGCAGCCCCAGCAAGGAGCTTCTCGATACAGGAGTCGCTACCGTTTCACGTCTTGCTCCTTTCGTTGCGGGATCTGTCGAGTCCGAATCGATGATTCGTATCGCCATCTTTCTTTTGCAGCAACCGACACGCAGGGTTAGCCCGAGAACGAAGAGCGATCTCCTTAACATATTGCACCATTTCATCCCGCTCTGCGGCTTGACCCCAGACGCTGAATTGACTCAACAGATTTTCCAGATCGTTTGCTCATTGTTCAGCTACTTCCAAGATCGCAGGAGCCGCAGCCTACTGTGCAACATCTTGGGCGACCTAGTGCAGACTGACTCTGATCTTGCTGAGGTCTCGGCTCTCGTCACTGATCTCAACGCCTTTTCAGAGACTAGATTGGACGAGCCCGATTTCGACCGCCGGTCAAAGGCTTTCCACAAGATCAACGAAGACCGCTATCAATCTCTCACCATCAAGCAATGGCTGCCACTCGTTTATAATATGCTGTTCTATATCAAGGAGCAGGAAGAGCTTGTGCTTCGCATCAACGCGTCTTATGCCCTGAGGAGATTTATCGAAGTCGCTGCCAGCGAAAACGGAGATCAGGGGAGTTTCCAGGAGCTCATCACGAAGGCCATTCTCCCCGGCATTCACAATGGTGTTCGGGAGAAATCCGAGCTTGTACGGGTTGAGTACCTGTCGGTCCTGGCCCAGCTCGTGAGGTACTTCCCTGCGTGGTCTGTGGTGAACGACATGAACTTACTGCTTGTTGGAGATGATGACGAGGCATCTTTCTTCGGCAATGTTCTCCACATTCAACAGCACCGTCGTCTTCGTGCTTTGCGGCGACTGGCAAGTGATGCTAGCAAGCTCTCAAGCACAAACATCAGCCACATCTTCATCCCTCTCATCGAGCACTTCATTTTCGACAGGGCTGAAGAGGACAGTAGCGCTGCCAATCTTGCTGGAGAGACCACCAAAACGATAGGGTCTCTGGCACTGTGGCTTGAATGGCCCCAATACCGAGCTCTACTGCGCAGGTACAGCGGGGGAGAGATGGACAAGACAACCATCAGGCTGCTGGGCGTCTTCATTGATAGTCTGGGCAAAGCAGCACAAGCCAAGGGGCTTGTGTCTGCACCCAGGACTCAGGACTCTGGTGATGCAGCTGATGAGGAGATGGAAGATGCTGACGACGTTGAGGTAACTCTGGTGGCGAAGCTGGACATGGTCGTACTGGCGCGGACTATGCCCAGCCGGGAAAAGCTTTCTACGGACCTCACGAACAATTTGCTACCGCCGCTGATTTCTTATATCCACCACAAGGACGATTCCACAGTCAGCTTGCGCGTTCCTGTCGCTGTCATCGTCGTCAAGCTCTTGCGCCTTCTGCCCACACTGGAGTTTACGGAGCGTCTACCCGCTGTTCTGATGGACGTGTGTGCCATCTTGCGCAGTAAAGACCAGCAAGCACGGGATATGACGAGGAAGACGCTGGCAGATATCTCTGCGCTCATTGGACCCGAGTACTTTGGGTTCTTGCTCAAGGCACTGCGCACTGCCCTCCAACGAGGTTACCAGCTGCACGTCTTGTCGTTCACTGTTCACTCAATCCTCGTGTCCATGACGCCAACGTTCAGACCTGGTGAGCTCGACTACTGTCTGAATGACATTGTCTTGGTGGTCATGGACGACATCTTCGGTGTCACGGGCCAGGAGAAGGATGCCGAGGAATACATCAGCAAGATGAAGGAAGTCAAGAGCAGTAAGAGTTTCGACTCGATAGAGCTCGTTGCGAAGACCACGACGATCAAGCACTTCATTGATCTTGTTGAACCAACGCGGTCTCTGTTGCTCGAAAAGTTGGACCTGAAGATCGTGAAGAAGATCGACGAGCTCCTCCGCCGTATTGGTCTCGGCATCATGCACAACGGCGCCATCCACGATCGTGAGATCCTGGTCTTCTGCTACCAGCTCATCCAAGCAGTGTACAAGAGCAGCGCCGATCAGAAGCGGAACAGAGAAGAAGAAGACCCGCGCACCCGCCGTTACTTGATCAACATGAAGGCGGCAAACAAGATGCCCAACCGAGGAGCCACGAGCTCGCAGATGCACAAACTCATTCGGTTCTCGCTGGACGTCATGCGTTCCGTCCTCTCAAAGCACGAGGAGCTGAAGACGCCAGCGAACATGGCGGGCTTCATGCCCATCATTGGCGATGCCGTCGTCTCTGGCCAGGAAGAGATTCAGATGTCGGCGATCCGGTTGCTGAGTTCGATCATCAAAGTTCCCCTTGAGCAGCTTGACAAGGACGCTCCGGTCTACGTCTCTGAGGCTGTTCGCATCATCAGAGGGGAGAAGGATACGAACACAGAGCTCGCACAGGCGTCTCTGAAGCTCATCTCAGCCGTTCTGCGCGAACGTCGTAACACGACTGTCAAGGAAAAGGATATCGCATACCTGTTGAAACGGGCCAAGGATGACTTGGATCAGCCAGATCGCCAAGGTGTAACGTTCAATTTCTTGAAGGCTGTCCTGGGCCGCAAGATCGTCATTGTGGAGGTCTATGAGATTCTCGACACGGTTGCGTCGGTCATGGTCACCAACCAGACACGAGCCGCTCGTGATCTCTCTCGAGGTGTTTACTTCCAGTTCCTCATGGACTACCCCCAAAGCAAAGAGCGCTTGTCAAAACAAATGGCCTTTTTGGTCAAGAACCTGGACTACAAGTACACTGAAGGACGCCAGTCCGTCATGGAGGCGTTGCACCTTCTTTTGAACAAGGTTGGTGACGAACTTGTACAGGAAATTGCCGACAATATCTTCGCTCCGCTTGTGCTCCGTCTTGTCAACGACGAGGACAAGGAATGCAGAGAGATGGCTGGTCTGCTGCTTAAGAAAGTCTTTGAGAGATCCGACGCTGAGCGCACGAAGAAGTTCACTGCAATCATGAAAGCGTGGTTGGAGCAGGAGGAGCAAACGCTCAAGCGCCGCCTTGCCCTTCAGTGCTTTGCCCTCTATTTTGAGGTGAAGGAAGGACAGACTAAGGAGACAATCTACATCCTGCGCCAGCTCCCGGACATCATCAATGAAGCGCGCGAGCAGAATGAAGAGGGTAGCTGGGAGCTGATCTACTACTCCCTGCAAGCCTTTGCCAAGATTTGCACAATCTCGCCCACCACAGCCTTTGCTACCAGCTCGCAACCCATCTGGACCACCGTTCGCACATGCCTCACGTTTCCGCACGCTTGGGTCAAGCTCTCAGCTACGCGTCTCATCGGTCTCTACTTTAGCGATTTCGCCAGCCACAACGCAGCCGCTGGCTATTCCAAGATCCCACTTACCGGTTCTGGTGGCCTGCAGCTGGTCGCTGAGGACATGCTGGACTTGACGAGTGCCAGCCTGCGCATCCTGCGCGTGCCCGGCGTCAGCGAGGAACTCTCCACGCAAGCCGTGCGCAATCTCGTCTTCTTGGGCCGCTGCTTCGCTGTCAACGAGCTACTTTGGAAGGCCCGCAGCGCCGCAGACGAGGGCGCTCTCAAAGAAGCCGCCGAGGAGGACGAAGCATCCGCATCTGAAGGCGAGGACGCTGCTGCAACCGAGCAAGCCACTACCACCTCGGACCGCATAACAGCAATTCACTACCTCCTGACGCGCCTCTCGGTGATCCTGCGCCGCGAACCCGCCACCCTGCGTGCGCCCGCGCTCTACCCGAAGACGGCGTCGATGACGCTCATGGCCGCGCTATGCAACGCCCTCCCGGCGCCCGCGCTCGAGCCGTCGCTGCCGACGATGCTACTGCCGCTGCACAACCTGACGGACGCGTCGATCCCGGCGCCGCAGTCGCTGGATGAGGCCTTCAACACGGCGCACGCGGCGCTGGCGAGCACGGCGGCCGAGGTGATGGCGCTGCTGCAGAAGAAGCTGGGGACGACGGCGTACGTGGCGGTGCTGGGCAAGGTGCGCGAGGGCGTCAAGGAGAGGCGCGAGGGCAGGAGGGTCAAGCGCGCGCTGGAGCGCGTGGCGGACCCGGAGAGGGCCGAGGACGTCAAGAGGAGGAAGAGGGAGAGGGGTAAGGAGAGGAAGAAGGAGAAGGGACATGAGCAGAGGGGGAGGAGGCGAGGGTGGTGAGCGGGTGTGTCTGGTTTCTTCGGATTGGCGGGTGTTTGTTCCATAGACGTGGGGGAAAACAGCTGTGCATGTGAAAGTGCGGAGGGTTTTCGTCTGGAGTAAATGTGGCTTGCTCATCCTGGGGTGGTTTCTTTTTATTTGTTGCATGGGATTGGCGTTTTTTTTTTTTTTTTTGAAAAGCGAATGATTGGCAGGGAGTCATCCGTAAGACTGGCCAGGCAGAAAAAGTGATTGGTTGGTTTCTTGTTATCATCTGCTGACATGTGATTATGCTTCTGAGACCCTGAATTCGAACATTCCGCAGATATGGCACACATGAAAGCTCGAATCGGCGACCAACGTGAGACGGAAGGATCTTGACGGATGGTGGAGAACCAGACATTCGCCTTATTTGGCTTAGCGCGTGTTGTAGTCGTTCATTTGCTCCTCGTCAGACAATCCTAAGGTACTGCCTCGCCTTTTGGGTAAAATATGTCTTTCATATCTAAATCAACATAGTGTTACCGGATACTGCTTGCGTAGTTGTCGTTATTCCACGGCAAGAGTCAGTCATCTCTTGCTTCTGGGACCGCAATGACTGATGCTGGCGCACAGACGTTCCTGACCCTAGCCCTTCGCTCTAGCAATAAAATAGTCTCCGCCTTATCCGGTAGGAACAACGGCATGGTTTAATTCTGTCATGCTTACAGGAACAAACGCCACAAGAACACGCTTGATGCCGAATTTTTCACAGCAACATAAGTCTACCTACGCGAGGCCGTAAGAAGTGTGATTTGGAAGAGAGAGAGGAGAAGAGAGAGAGAGAGAGAGAGCGAGCCCCACTGAGCCGCGCCGCGCCGCGCCGCACTGTCTGGCCCGCATGACCACACGCAGCAGCACACGGACCCCTGCCTCTCACGCAGGCATGTCTTTTTCTGGCCATCCGCGCATTGTGGACAAGCCGGCCAGGGTTAAGGGGGGGGGGGCCGTTCACAAACCAGCCAGCCAGACAGACAGACAGACAACCGACCGACCACCCGGCCTGCCACCTCAAGCCAAGCGGCCGAAAGGCGGGAATCCTTACGGCATTGCCGCCGCCCACGCCTCTCATCATCAGGAATTCCCAACAATAATAAATATGCGGGCAAGCCGATAAAGCGCTTCAGCGCCACGGGTACCGAATTCTTTTTTCTTTTTTTTTCTTCCTTGCGGTTGTGGCGCTTTGCTCGCTCTTCTGTTCTGATAACCAGGGGGGAGAAGGGAAGAAAAAAAAAAGGTACAGCACGCAGCACGTAGGTACGCACACCCTTTGGGCGTTCATGCAGGTCTGCACGTAAATGCCGGGCGGATCTGCGCCGGGGCCCACCCACGCCCTATCTTTTTTTTTTCGCCCTGGCGTGTGCATGGGCAAGGAAAAAGCACGTTGGGAAGCGCGATTGCCAGACAGCAAAAACATTTCATCAGGCATGGATGTGGGATGATGATGATGATGATGATGACTACCTCTGCGCTAGTTCTGATTTAGCGGAGCAAAAGCCTCACTTCTTTTTTACTTACAAGCGAAGGAAAACATCATCACGAGGTGTGGTCTTGTCGTACGTAGTAACATGTTGATGTGGGGATATGCTCCACTTAAAAAAAGAAACAGATCATGAGCTGTGCGTTGTGTGTGAATCCCACCGGCGGCTGCTGTGACGAACATCCCTCCTCCTCCTCACCTCCTCTTTCCCATCCTTCCTCCTAACCGCCCCTCCCCTGCCCCTCCCTTCCGTCCCTCACCGACTATATGATGAAAGAGAGGGAAAAAAGAGGATCGGCTTCATGGTAGTAAACACTGACAAGTGAAACGAGCAAATCATCGGACTCCTTTTCCCACCAACGAAGTGCTTCCCCGACCGACTTTCCCAAAAGTCCGGAAAGAAGGAGGGGGGGCCCTGATGAGTGAGACTAGCGATCTTACATATGACGCAAGCACGCACACTCTTGCTGCTAACAGCGCATCGTCCAACAAACAAACAAACCACGGGGAGGTCCGGAAGTGCGGTTGGAGAGGGGTGAGCGCGTCATACGTCGATCAAACACACAGACACAAGTCGCATCGTGACCAACCAACATCATGCGAGCCTCAGGCCTTCGTGCCAGCAAACCCAGCATCGGCAACTCCGACTGACACACGGACGCGCTTCCATACGCATACTCCGACAAGGTTAAACATCCATTGCTTTCGGCAGAAAGAGTAGGGAGAAAGCTATATCAAGAATGTATAAGAGAAAATGAGCCAATCAAGGGGAGAGGAAAAAGTGTGTATCAGAATGTTTGTATACGAAGTGGATTTCCAACGGAAATTCTCAGTAAATCAACCAATCAGTGAGAAAAGAGGAAAGAGACTGTATGAAAACCAAGATCGCGAACCGCCATCTCGCCGGCATTAAAACCTCCCATCTGAAGAACTGACAATGTGAGAACGCGCGGGTAAAACAAAGCAGTACGACAGGAGATTAAGTGGAGAGTGATTTGAATGACGAGCAATTTGGAGGCACGCAGAAGACCCGAGGAAAGGAAGGCGCGAAAGATGAAGCGCGCAAGCAACGAGCAACATGGCGGAGAATTAGGAGACATGAATTGAACCGAGAACGAAGGTTTGGATCCAAAGCAAGAAGGAGAATCATGTATAACCAAGTAATAAAATAGAGTAAAGGAACCAACCCAGACAATAGCCAACCAAAACACAGACATCCATCCAGTAAGAAACCTTTGCTAAACATTTGACACCTCGATGCAGCCCTGCAGAAGGGGAACCGAGCAAGGAAATGCAGGCGCAGAAAACGCATGCTTGAGATCAAAAAATCCAGAGCGAAAAAGGCGCATAAACTCAAAAACGACAGAGCGAAAAAAGGAATAAAATAGCAAAGAAAATCGACAAAGCCATCCTCTCTCATGGGTATCACATTGCGCACCAATGATGGATTTCTTCGTCGTCTCATAATAAGAGAGAAAATCGTGAAAATGGTACGTTTCGTTACGTCGTGTCGAATCGTGAGTTCGGGCGGGCCTTCTTTCGAGAACTGTGCATGTTTCCGGGACCCAGATAAGTGGTGAACGTGAGGAGAGGTTTCAAGCTCGGTTGGCAGACCGTTCGCCAGTAGCAACTGCCACGAGAGCTTCGAGTCGTCTCATATCGCCGGGGCCATTCGGACCTTGTTGGTGTTCAGCAAATGACGTTGCCGGCTGGCCATGCGCGTAGGGAGGTTGACTACCAAAGTGGTATCCTGGGTGCGTAGGAGGACGCTCGTTGGCTGGCTGAGGCGGCTGTGGGAAGGTGAACTTTTGAGGATCCTCCATGTGCATACTAGAAGGCCGCTCCTCTACATGCCCATTATTCTGCACAATAACCGGATAATACTCCCCAAGCGACGAGGTAGATGGTGTGGGCACGCCCTCACTACTACTCGAATCTTCAGGGGAGGTTCTTTGGTTCCTATAGGCGTTTTGCGGCTGCTGTTGTTGGGGAGCAGGCTGCTGACTTATAGGTCCCATATACCAAGCTTGCCGTTTGTTTTTGCGAGGCGTTGTCGGCCGTTGCTCCTGGCCCTGATCGCTTCCTGTGGATGGCCGGCTCCCATGTGTTAGTGCAGGCGGAGGAGCGGCACGATTCGCGGAAAAGGACGGATGTGGGGCAGTGGTTGGTCTTTGAGACTGGCTTTGTTCACGGCTGTTTCCGAAGTTGAACCACGTTGTAGGTTCCCGTGGAGGTGTTGAGTTTGTAATGTCGAGTTTGTGGATGCCTCGTTGTAGGGAAAGATCAAGGGAGGTGTGATGATGGTGGTGAGGCCTGTGCTCGCGAACGATTGGCGTCGACGGCTCCATCGCTGTCGGTCGGTTCGGATGATCGATTTGCATTGGGCTCGACGGGCGTTGAGAGGCCAGAGAGGGAGGAGGCGGGGCATGGTCGAAGGACTCTATTCCTGGGAGACGGGTGACCTGGCTGGAAGCTGGCTGATTGGCAGCCGGTTGTGTCGAGAAGGATGGCTGCGGAGCATCTGGCGTCTGGTAGTAGCTCAAACCGCTGGTTGCCGGCCTGGGGGTCAGGGCAGAGTATGTGCCAGGGTGCCAAGTCCTCCTCCTCCAATCAGCATCAGAACCTACGGACTCGCGTCGAGAGTCGGACGAGAAGGTCGACCCGGTGGGGCTCGCAAGGAAACTTCCAGCGTTTGAGTAGTTGGAGGGCGTGGATGAGGTCAACGGGCTAATGTACGGAGGCGGATAGTTGCTGCCAGGAGGTCCCTGGAACGGGTTTGCACTGCCTGACGGTACCGACAGCCGCCGTCCAGAAATATGGCCGGCCCATGTAACAGGTCTTTGAGCGGTCGAGACGGGCGAGTCGGTGCCGGATGGATATCGAGGACCTGGACTACCTGTTGCTGGTGAAAAGTTTGCTGATGTTGGCGTACTGAATCCACTTGGTGACTGGCTGCCGAGGGCTGAATACTGACCACCGGGATTGTACGTGTCTAGCGTCAGCCGTGCTCGCGCAGCTCCGTCGCCAGCCATGGCTAGCGGGGCGGGCCGCCGGCGGACATCATCTCGGTCGCTTGCGTTGGAACTTGTCGAAGCAATGCTGGAAGCTGACAGATTCCGGCTATGGCCTCTGCTGTGGGCGCCTCCACTGCTCATCGTCGAGGCGCGAGAACGGCCGTTGGGCGGACGAACGCGGTCTGTTCGGATCTGCCGTTGGAATCTCGTGCCTGTCGCCGCCAAGGAATCGCCGGGGATGTCCTCATTTACGTGGACGGTCTGGGCATGCTGACGAAGATTGTCGAGGCGTGAGAAGCGACGGTTGCAGTGGCACTGGAAAGGCCGCTCGCCCGTATGTTTTCTGCAAGCATGTCAGTAGCGCGGGCTGAGGGTGATACGTGTGCAACAAACCTAATGTGCCTGGCCAGATGTTCACTTCTGGTAAAGCTCAGCTGACAAGGAGGGAAATCAGTGCAGAAAAAGCGCTGGCCCTTCTTCTTCTTCGTCGGCCGACTGTCGCTGTTGACGCTCTCGTTCTCCGATGCGAGATGGCCATCCTCGTCGTCCATCACCACATCCTTGTTATCACCGGAGTGGGCAGAGGCCTCGGAATTGCCGCGACGGAGGGTGCTGTTGCGGGCCTGCTTCTTGGATTCCTGGGCCGTGTTGGACGAGTCCGAAGGCAAGGGACGCTGGCCGGACAATCCTCCAAAGCTGTCCCGGGTAGGCGTCTTTGCGGACTGGTCGTCGACTTGACGCTGGTCGTGCGGCGGGTGCAGGTGGGCATCGGCGCCGAAGAGCTTGTTGGGACGCGGCGTGGTGGGCGTCGTCTCCTCGCCCGAATGGCCGGGCGGCTTGTCCGGGACGGTCAAGGTGGTGTTGACGGCGCGGAAGCCAGACATCGTCAGGTCGAGAATGGCAGCGGGGAGCAAGGCTATTATTACCGCGTATGGGCCGGGCGCTGGGAGCTGACGGTGAAACGCCAAGTCTTACTTGCTTCCTTCGGTGACACGAGCGGGCTGCGATCACCGCCCAAAGGCCAGGCGGCCGGAAATGTCTGGTGTGGTCGGGATGGAGGTTGTGGGCCACGAGACTTGGGGGAGAGGTAGCTGTGCGTTGGTGGTGCGCGGGATCGGATGCAGGTGCTGGTTGGTGCAGGCGCTGGTCGCATCGGCATCCGGTCTGGTGTTGCACGCGCAGCGGAGCGCGGTGGGAGATGGGGAGGTCGAGGCTGGTGTAGCTCTCAGGCGTGTATCATGGCATGTGCTGAGGATGGGCGGGGGTTGTGACGCCTTATCGCAGCGTTGGAAAAGATCCCCGCCAGCAGGACGATCGGAGGGCGCACGCACGGTGTGATGCGGCTCTGGCTTGCTTGGGCGGCGGGTGCGCGGGCTGGCCGTGGGTGTCGGTGGTGATGAGATCAGAAGGCAGGCGGGCGGCAAGCTGTCAGGCCAGGCCAGGGCGAGCAGGCTGCGCGTCGGCGTCGGAGGCGGAGGCTAGTCAGCATGCGAGGGGTTTGTCGGCGGGCGAGAGGGGGGGCTGGCTTTGCACGAGCGCAAGCGCAGATCTAGCGCGAGGCGTGGCGAGCAACAAGGCACCGCCGCTCGTACTCTGCTGCTGAGAAATGCACACGCCCCGCCCAGACCTGCAGCCGTCGTCTAGCATCAACCAGACCATCCTCACCCCGCCCCGTTGCGAGTGCGAGCCTCATCAATGGCTGCTGCAGAAATGCTGCTGCGAGCCCCGCCTGAGGGCTGCGACATGTGAAACCCTCTCCTGCAGCCACTCGTGCCTCGGGTGCAGGGTGGTGGAGACGGAGCTGCGAGAAACACGGTGAGTCGGGCGCCCTCCACTCGGCGCCATTGGCTGCCTGACCATGCGTCAAGCTAAAGTGAGAGACAGGAACAGATATGCAAGGGCGCCCTCTGTGCCTAGCCTTAGCGAACAGCTGCGATAGCCGACTCGATCTTCATAAAGAAAGCAAGATCCCGTCCACGCACTGCTAGCTCCTCATCCCGCTGCGCCTTCCGGCCTGCTGACCGCAACAGCTTGCTGCGTGTTTCGAGAAAAGACATCAGAATTACCGCCGCAAGGGCACTCGTCAAGGGCATTTATTCGAAGCTTTGAACAACGCTGTGCTACGTGAAAACCTTCTCACCGCCCCCGCGCTGCATGCGCCCTCTGCTCCTGCTCCTACTCCCAATCCTTTTTGCACCTCTTGCATTACCTCGCCTATTGCACCACCTGTCACTCGTTAGTCGGGCCACGTCGAGAGGATTAAAGGAGGCGGAGGAGGACTCACCTTCTCCCTCAGTATGCCCAGCCATTGTTGCAAGCTGACACCCTGGTCCGCCCGGTCCTCCACAAGCAGCGTCTGCGCCCACAGCTTCAGGCTAGGGTCGCCATCCTCCCTGATGATGTACAACGTCGGCACCGTGATGCTGCCCACCCCCTTCATCCGGTGATCCTTGCTCTTGTCGATGACTGCCCTGACCCGCTCGTTCATCTCGTTGTCCAGAATCGGCATGCTGGACTTGCCCTGCTTGATGCCGTTCTTGTCGTCGACGCCGAACACGTCGATGAGCAGCTGCGGCACCGCATCGCGCCCAATCCACACAAACTGATTGACCCCGTCGTCGATGAGGTACAGGCCATACGGCACAATCCTCTCCGACGACAAGTTCAACGGGGGCGGCAGGAGAATCTCGCCCGTCTCGGGATGCGGGACACCCGCGTCGTCGGGCATGTCGTGCAGCGAGTACAAACGCGGGTAGATGTACTGGATCATCAGAGGAAGTGGCAGAGTTGAGAGCAAGCACAGAGCTGCCGCGCGCAGGTCCGAGGGTATTTGTGCCGATTTCCGGAGCCCGACCTGTTCAAATCAGCATCTGTTTCCAACAGCCTCGGCGTCCATTGCGGGAACTTACGTTCTTGATGAGTCCAAGGAAAAGGACGGGTAATGCCCGAAGGTTGGCCGGGAGTTGGAGACCGCCACCAATGTTACCTCCTGCCAGTTCCTTCTTGTACGTTTGCAGAATTTCGATTACCTTGCTCTGCAGAGCGTCTCTTGCAGCGTCCAGTCCGCTTCCCAGAGCTCTCTCCACGGCCTTGTGGCTAAAGTATGCCGTGATTGCCTGCGCGTCGGCCGAAGAATAGACGCTGGCCAGGTTGTCCGTGGTGGGGATTGCAAGGGTCAGAACTCTTATCCTCCGCTCCCCGTTGCAAGTAGTGTGGAGCACCGCGGTTTGCATGCAGACGAAAGGCTTCGTCAACGTCTCGTCGATGGCAACCTCCACAACGTAGGCTTGGTCACGGGGGAAGGCCGGGAATGCGCAAAGATCGGAGCTCCGATTGAAGAAGTTGCCATAGAAAGTGCTCATGCGGAGACCGGTTGTTGCGCGTACACGGAGGACAGCTTCCAGGCCGATTTCAGAGGAAAGGTAGTCGCTGAACTCGCGCGCAAACTTAATGGCATCCTCGCTTCTCGCGGCATTCCATCCAGGGTAGAACCAGGTTTGGCCTCCAGTGTACCTCGGCAGGTTCGAGAGGGTTGCGACATCCTGGTACTGCGAGGAGAAGAGGAACATGTCAATCGACACTTGGTTCTTGGAGCATTCCACCGCAAAGCTCTTATAGAAGCTGTTGGCGGTCTGCAGAAGCTTTCCTTCGCTACTGGTACCCAGAACCTTCTTGTCCTCGCGCATATCAAGTTTGCCATAGCCAATGTTGGGGAGGGAAGCGCTCAGAACGGTCATCTTTCCACCAACAGGGGAGATGAGCTTGTGACCGGCCCGCAAAGCTGAGCCCATGGCTGAACCACCATTCTGAGTGTCCTGGAACATAGACTGGAGCTTGCTAAGGAAAGTCTCGATGTTGCCGCGGCATTCTGCAAGGTTCACCAGCAAGTCCTCGGGAGTTGGGAGGAAAGGCTCGTCCAGATCACTGACAACCAGCATTCTGGGATCGCTGTTCTCACCTCCATCGCGCGGGATGGAGAAATAGTGCAGACTCGAGTCCACAGCCATGAAGCCAAGTCGTGTCCTCCGGTCTGCGTTCGGGATCCTGTCCAAGCTCTCGAGAATGCACCTGGCCGCCGTTGCCAATAGGCCATTGGTGACTGCAGCATAGCTAACATCAAAGAGGAACAGGTAGACCAGCGGCTGCGGTGGCCGGACCATGTATTCCTGGGGTGCAACGAACTCCACGACCGAGTAGTTCAGCTCTGGCCGCTGCCACCTGTCCACACTCTGCTGCGTCGCCGCATCCCAATCAAAGGCCTGAGGAACGTCGTTGGTCAGATTACACATGTTGCAGCGCCAGCGGTGTCCGTGGTCGAGGAAGGTTGCAAACGGGTTGATGTAGGAGCGGCACCTCCGACATCTGGAGATAACCTGGTCGGGGACGACGGGCACCGGGTCCTCAGCATCGTGTAGAGAAGCGTATGGCTGGATGACAAGCGCAAGCGGTAGACGGGACTTCTTCAGTAGCGAGTGTGTGGTCGGGATGGTGTTCAACGTCGACCGAACGTACTTGGGGGGACAATTGGCGAACTCGGAGGGCGTGACACTGGTCTGCGCACAAGTTAGCAGGGAGCACGCCGCGCCCATCTGGGGCGACGACTTACGTTCGGAGGAAGGATGATAGGTGGCGGGAGCTGGTCGAGCTCGTAGACGTTGAACGGAGCGCTCATGAGGTCAGTGGTTACGAGCTGGTTCAGCTGGGTTTGCTGAGGCGCCATCTGCTGTGGCATCTGCTGAATGGGCTGCATGGGCTGCATGGGCTGCATGGGCTGCTGCATCATGGGCTGCTGAGGCTGTCCAGGCCCCAGGTTCATCTGGCCGAATTGACCAGCCAACGGGTCAACTACCGGCGAGCCCATGGGCAGCGGCGCAGCAGGACCAGCGCCCGCAGCGTTTGCGCCGAAGTCATAGGCTTGAGCGGCATAGGCACGCTTCTTCTTCTGCGGCGCCGAGGCGCCCTGGTAATCCATGGTGGAGAGGGTGTGGTGGGATGGTAGGTGGTGGTTGTGAGGAGGTCAAGTGGCCAGAGGCTCTTGATGCGACGTAATCCTGGACAGAGCCGATATTTGTCCAGGGAGAAGCAGCTGTGGAATGTGCGCCGCGCAAACGTTCCGAAGCTGCAGCTGCTGCACGTCGTCGGGTTGGAGACAGAGGAGGGTAATCAGGCTGGCGCTGTTATCCTGGATCTGGAGGAGACTTATAGAAGGTAAGGTTGCATACCTATCCTCTTTGGCGGGCCGCGGTACAGTAAGCCCCGACCGCCTTTCTCCATGGCTGCCTGTCTTCGGTACCGCACCCGCGCCATCTGCGCAACCAAGGAACAACATTCGAAGCACGTGTGCTGTCTTGGACTGACGCGTCCGTCCTGGAAGCCCGTCAAGCTTGATGAAGCGAAGCAACTGTCGGCATGGATTCAGTGCCTTCATAAGTATGCTGCTCGCTGCCCAGAATTTTGCCACTCTGCCCCGCATCACAACACGACCAAGCTCCTCCCTAATCGGAGAATACATGATGGCCGTCTTCTGGAACTTGGTACTGGTTCTGCCTTGCTCCCGGGCCAATGAGAAGCACTATAATTCGGCTATACTGCAATGTCACGGTTAAGGTCACGTATGTACATACATACATGCACCTGACGAGAGAGACTAGTCAAATGCAAAGTATTGGTATTCACTGCAGATGCGCCCTGCAAACGTTTCAGCAAATAGTAATCTACCCGGACGTCATCTTGTCCGTGTTGCTGCGCAATGGCTGCGGCGCTCGAGGTATCATGCCGCCCACTGCCAACCAAATCAGAAATCCCACACCGTAAACTCCCATGACGCCTTTCAACCGAAGATGCCGCCCAATTTACCCCATGCTCATGAAGCCTGTTCAGAGCTCCGTACATAGCATTCGACACCCTGCGCCCCTGCAATGCCGCGCTTTGATTTCGTGTGAATAATCTCTGTAGACCAAGTCAAGGTCACGCCCGTGATGCGTAATGGAAAGGAAGCGCTCTTAGAGCCCGCGAGACACGTCGACCATGCAGCATCATAACTGCGTGTAATCGGGAGCCCGGTTCCTCCGGTTGCGGTTCTGGTGGCGGTGCGGGTTAACTGGCTTCCTGAAGTAGGCGTTATCCTCTTCATTTGGGAAAGGCTCGCTGAATACGGTCCGCTGCTGGTTTGGAAAAACACCACTCTTGCCATTCTGCATCTGGCCTTGCTGCTGTCCCGCACCGTTCATGCCCCAACCCTGGTTTCCTTGCCAGTTCTGCTGGCCGTACCCACCATTCATCATGCCGTTGTTGCTGTTGTAGTTGCCGTACATGCCGTTCTGCTGATATCCTGCCATGCCTCCCATGTTGCCCCAACCGCCGTTCTGCATCATAGGATTCATCGCTGGGGGCATGCCCATCATGGGGCCCATGCTCATGCCCATGGCCATCATGCCGCTCTGGTTCGGGAATCCTCCCATTCCATTCATACCGTTGAAAGGCATGAAGTTACCGTTCGGGAATTGCCCGCCACCAGCCAAAGCGTTCATTTGGCTTACGAACGCCTGGTCAGAATTGCTCGGTGCAGTCAACTTCTGCTGCTCTTGCTGCTTACGCATGGCAGCAGGAGCGGTCGGGATCCGCTCATTCTTTAGATCTTCGTCAGCGGGGCGCTTCTTCGAGACGCCGTTTGCAACAGCGGGTCCGATGGGAGCTGAAGCTGGAGCTTCAGGTGCAGGCTTTGCTGATGGCGAGGCGGGCTTGGCGTGCTTGGTCTCTGGTGAACTGTTGGCACTGTTGCTCTTCTCGTCCGTGCCGTTGGCCATGGTCGCCTTCTCGGGCTTGGGGCTCTTCGAAGCCTCCTTGGCCTTCCGCTCTGCTGTCTTCTCGTCCTCGAAAGCCTTGATCTTGGCGACGGCGTCCTCATCCGCGACCAGGTCGTCAATGAGCACGCCTTCCTTGGAGCAATTCGGACATACGAAATCACTGTTGATAAGTGCATTCTCGATACAGTCATTGCAGTATGTCATTCCACAGCAAGGCGTCTTCATTGGATCCACAAACATGCGTTTGTCAATTGAGCACTCTAGTCCACGGTCGCGAAGTTCTTTGCTACCAGCAGAGGCGACTTCTTGCTGTGCGGCGGATGCCTGTGCCTTGGCCTGGTATTTGCTCCAGGAAGCCTCATCCGGCTTAGCTATGACATATTCGCCTGCAGCATTGACCATGACTCCGGATGGCTGACGGGAGTCATCGGTAAGACCATCGTTGGTGAGAGCCACAGGCTTCTCGATTGTCTGCAGCATGGACCGTGGAATGCCCGTGGTGCGCTTGATGCGCGGCTTGTTCTCGAAGTTCGGATCATCGTTCGTGGGACATGCTTGAATCCAATGGCCTTTTCATGGGTCAGCGTCAGTCAATAAATTTGATCAGAGAATGAACCTACCCTTCACATGGCAACGGTGGCAGATGTACGTGTCCGGCGGTTCGCCCTCGGGGACGTTGTGTGGCCTGCGTCCCGGCCGATAGACGGGCTTCGCACTATGGGTTTGTCAGCTTCTATTTGATTCGCAAAGCAACGGGCTGACTTACTCAGCCATCTTAGCCTTCTGCTGCTCCCAGTTCTCAGCTCCGGCGGCAAACATGGCCGCGATTCTTTCCTCCTCCGTCTGCGCATTACCCATGGCAGCTGCACCATCGGTGGCAGGCGTAGACTTGGCTTGCATGGCGGGCTTCGCTGCGGAGGATTCGGTGCGATAAGAGTTTTTGGCGGTCACGGGAGCCTTACCCGAGACGTAACGCGCAGCTCTACCATGGCCGGGCCTGGCGGCGGGAAGGCGGCGGGCGAGGACTGTGGTGGAGCGGGGCACAATGGTGGTATCGTCGTCATATTCTTTGATCATTAGTAAGGGCCTTTTCGAACAAAGACAGGTTCGTACTGACCTTCGTTGGTATCGTCGGTGTAGATGGAGAGGTCAAAGTCAGTGCCGTCACCAAGACCGGTGGCGCTGATGATCTCCCTCTTCAGCTCGAAGACGGAGATGCCGGTGCCATCGAAGGTGATGCGCTGAGGCTCCTTCGAGGACTTGAACTTGAAGAAGACCGAAGAAGACATGATGACAAGGTGTTATCGGGGGGAAGGAAGTGAGGTTGGTGGACTAAAGCAAGGTGCATCCAGCTGCTCGCGGCGTATCCTGTGAAGTGACGCAGTGGCGATCAAGTCGACGACAGAGCTCTAGCTGTCAAGGGCAGGGAGCGCGACGGTGAACTCTGTGCAAAGGCTTCTTATCGATTTCCCAGAGGCAAATCCGTATTTTGAATTGTGATGAGCTGAGCAAAAGAGCAGCAGCTAAGTTGGTAAAGGCAGAAGTAAAGAAAATTGTACACAAAGTGAGGAGAGCACAGTGCCAGGGCGCGTGTCAGCCCGGTTGCGGAGTAAGAACTGAAGAACAGAACTTCAAGCCCAGAATCCACCCTGCGCGCGCAAGCTCTCCAGATGTTCTTTTCTCCCTAAGGTAGTCCTCGCAGCGACCCGAGTTACCTCACCTGTGTGATGTGCCGGAGGGGGCGCTGAGAAACGCTGATTGCGACACGTAGCGGAGAGCCGAGGCTGTGTCGGAGCCGGCGGGCGGCAGTCACGCGAGCGACGACCAGGAGCCCGTGGGCGATGCGAAGGGGGTGTAGAAAGACGATGGCGATGGAGGATGGGGGGAAAGGAGGCGGGGTGGGCGAGGTCGACGATGAGTCGCTGGTCGAAAGTGGTGGCAGCTGCCTATTGAGCGACGCGGCCAGGGAAGAGGAAGAACCTGAATCCGCTTAAGCCGCGGCTGACAAAGCCGAGCATCCGGTACGTGCGCCGCCAACGCCGTGACGCCAACGCCTGATGAACCATTCATCTTGTCTCCGCCGACGACCGCCACGAAAATGCTCTTTGTTTGTCCAAAGCTGACTCACCACGCGTATTAGTAGCCAACAAAGCCTGCCGCCCAGAGATGCGCCAGAAGAAGCGTGGAAATACAGCTGCCCACCTTCAAATCTCACACTGCAGATTAAGACCGATACCACCGGATGCTCAGTTCTCGTTAACCTAGTATCAACTCGGCTTAACCAAGCTACACGACACTGATATTTCCCGTTAGGTTGAGGACGATCCCGAACTAACAGCATCCCTTCAATCATCAATATCATGGTCAATATTTCACCTTGGCAATATTGCCAGTTCCTGGACCAGATTGGACACAACCGTGTCTTCTAGCAAGGTCCCGCTTACCCGACTGCTCTTATTACATTTGCAGAGCAGAAGGAACAATATTAGTGGCTCCCCATATTGCTAGAGTGACTTTGGAGGAAGATATGGTGCACTAAGCACTTGTATTTGGAAAAGCATGACCTTCAGTGTGAGTTCCGTGGTTCTACATGATCGTATCTACCACTAAGTCATTACTAACTATACAGACACTCGGCAATATCGACGGTGATTTTTTTGTCGGTACGGCCTTCCGGTACTATATTCTGACCAGTGGGACTGGCGTGAACGTGTAATTCGGCATTCTCTCTCTATTTTCCCTCTCTCTATTTTCCCTCTCTTTTAAAACAGCACAGGATGTAGACGGTCCATGTGCGACGAGAAAAAGCTCGAGCGTGAATATGGATGACCACTATTGCCGTGGACCCTAACAACTCAATGAATACCATCTCGTCGGATTAGCTGCCATACTCAGGGAACCCGCTTAAGAGCAAGTCAAGTGTAGAGCGAAAAGATGATACGCCGTACACGAAAAGTCATGCTGAGAGTCGTCTACTCAATCAAAATTACAGCGCCAAACTGCTCAACTGAGACCATCGCAAGTCTCTGGGGCAGCAAAACTCTAGCGAGACATGTAAAATATCGATCAGGGACAAGTTTTATCTTGTGGTCACTCCTTCAAGACTCCGATCGCTTATTAAACACCCGGAAGTACTGGATACGATACCCTGGGCTGGAACACCTCATCCGCAGTGTTGATTGTCTTGCAGAGAAATTGCTACGGGAGGGCGCAGGTAGCATCATGTTTCTCACTTATTGTTTACATCACTGGCAGGGCGGACACATCGTTCCCTACATCAGCTGGTATCTACCATGTTATCGCAAGGCTATGGAAAGCATTCGTATAGTTTGTTTGTGCTACTGTAGCCGCTGTTTCGCTTTAGAAACAACACCTGCATACTACAATAGTCCACCTACTAAGCGTCAGCACTCCTGCGCCGCGGAGTTTCCAGAAAGATGCTGTCGAACGATGATGGAACCCTCCAGAAAGCAGAAGCATGTCGCGATCCGCAGCGCGTATTACGCCGAGTTATGCATCATCATCATCCGACGCCGACGGTAGCTATGGACGCTCACCGCGCTCTTTCACCGCTCATGAGCACCCGGTGCACCTTCATGCCCAGCAGCAGCTTGACAGGCGCCAGCCGCGCCACGCACGCGCAACCAATCTCCGTCCCATGCACAGAACACGAGCCACAGCTCCTCCTCCCCGTCCTCCTCGTGTTTCCCTCCCCAGAGCCTCGCAGCTGAAAATAACCACCCGTGCCCCCGCAGCCCTACGAACGCTCGTTCTTCAATCCCACTCCCCACTGCCAATCCCACAGCCCACGTTCAGCCACCACCGAAAAGCACAGTCTCTTCACCCCTTTCATTCACACCGCTGGTGCACTGCCACAAACTGGGAGGCGGGAGTGTTCATAAATACTATATATTGTCACAATATGTCTCAGCCCGGCGGTCGGTCCGGCCCTCCAGCCGCCCCGTGCTCGGGGACACGGACCAGCACCCTGACTTTGATCTCCTTTCGAGCCGAGCTGTTTCTCGTGAACGGGGCATCTCTCGCCCGCGGGAGAAAAAACCAGGCGAGAAACCCAAGGGAAATAGATGGTGGTCCAGAACAGCTTTTCCCCCAGACACAAAGCGGGTCACCCCGTGCATTTGGTGGAAATGCGAAGGGGAAAGGAAAGGAAGAAACATTATTAATAACGGAGAATCATGGTGGATAAGATCTTGGCGGCATACGTATGTTGTGGAAATGTTGGTCCGTCCTCCTTTTTGGGGCCTTCCTACAGTGAGTTAGCTAGCGATGCCGACGTTGCCGTGTGGACTAGTTACTAGCCCGATGCTACGATAGTAATGATAATAATACACCGAATGATAGCTACGTCGTATACATTGGGAAAACATTCTTGGAAGTAATACATCATGGCACAACCAATCCTGCAAGAATCTGGTGTGTCTCATCGATCGCTCCCAACCAACGCGGTAACGACGGTTGGAATGTGACGTAGCTCGCGAGGGTAGAGGTGAAGAATATGCATGACATAGCTATCAAGGCGAAACCACCCCGTTCTACCATCCATGGTCCACTCCGTACCGACCTCCGGACGTCCATCCGCCCCAAGTATCGAAACCCCCATATACAACGTAGTAACGCAACTTAGAGTTAAAACAGATGAAACAGCCCTATTGATCCTGAAGATTGACAGGAGAGCAGAGAGAAGAAGGTTGCGGCACTGTACCATTTTTACACAGTACATCTGTTTTGTGGTGACTTTGCACAGATGCGCTGAAATAATCGCTCGCCCCCAAAAAACGCCACTCACGTACATACATCCAGGGGAGGGTGAAGGGTAATTGATTGGTTGGTCAGTTGGCCAACCCAGGCGCAGCAGCCGCCGGGCTTCGTTGAACTAAAACTTGCGCGGACACAGCAGGCGGCAAGGCCACCACCATCCAAGGGCGCCTCGGTGCTCTTTCCCCCTCTCCCTTCAATTTCACCCGAAAAGGTTCAGCGGGCCGGCCGCCAAGGTCATCACCCCCAGAAGATAGATCCTGGTGCCTGAACATACGCCACCTCAGATAACATGGCAGCCATTGGCCTAGGATTAAACCTGCGACTGGGCGTAATCTATGGTGAGATAGGTGGCATCTCTCGCGTATTCGTAATTTCCCGCTGGGATGATCATCACCAGAGCGAGTAGATTGAAGGTGACAGTGTGACAGAAGCGTGCGCCATGGGCAGGAAAAGCTTGTGTGGTTTTTGAACTTTGGATTTTTAAGATTTGAGACTAAAAATTGCTTCGATGTAGGCGTCGTAGCTCGTTATAGGTAACTTCCCCTTCTCCCGAAAAGTCTAGAAGAGTTGGAAGAGATGGAGAAGTGTAGAGGAGAAGATTTGGTTATCAAAAATTATCAACACAAGAGAAAGGAAAAAATTGTATATGGGCTTTTGATCTCAAAAAGCTGGCCCGAAAAAAATCACACATCCGAAGAGTCAGTATCCACGATCTCTTTGTATAACCCGCGCCATGAAGTTCCCGAATTTCTGAGCGGTTTTGGTGGCCGCCGAAATGCTAAATGCTTGTCATACTATCCCATGCAACTGAAAGGAAAACCATCGATCGGCTCGAGCCCACTTACGAGGTGTAAGCAGCCAGGAGGTTGGTGCTGGCCACGATGGTCTCGGCCTTGAAGTACGAGTAGCGCTCAATGAAGGTCTGCGACGACATCCATTCGGTGGTCTGGGAGACGAAGTCCTGCTGGGTGGAGTCATCGGCGTTCTGGAGCTGGTACTCGGTGATCCAGAGGTTCATGCCGAACTTGGTGTGGGCCTTGTTGATGTACTCCTTGAAGTAGGAGATGGTGGTGTCGAGGTCGCCCTGGTACGAAGAGTACCAATGGATGTTGATCTTGTCGACCTTGCAGCCAGAGTCGGTGAAGCCACCGCAAGCGTCGTAGAAGTCCTGGAGCCAGTCGAGACCCTGGTTGCGGCCAGTCGACTCACGGAGACCCTCGCCGTTGCAGACACCGGGGGAGACAAGGGAAGCCTTGCTGCCGAAGTCGTTCATGTACTCCTTGTAGACGGAAGCAGCAACGTCAGCGGCCATGTTGGAACCACCACCGGAAGCATCGACATCAGGCTCGTTGAAGCCCATAAGGTGGGTGGAGCCGAGGCCGATCTGCTCCTCGGCGTTGGTCTTCCAGTTGGCAAGGTCGTCCTGCTCGCGGTTACCCCAAAGGATGGGGACGAACTCAATGCCAGAGGGCATGTCACCACCGGGGGCCTGAGCCCAGTTCCAGCCCCAAGAAACCTGGCTGGAGGTGAAGGACTCGACGGCGCTGAAGGAGTTGTAGACAAGACCACGCTTGTCGGTGACGCCAGTGACGCCAACGGCAGCGGAGCTGGAAGCAGCGGCGCTGGACGAGGTCGACGAGGTGCTGGCAGCAACAGTGCTCGAGGGAGCGACGGTGGTGGCAGCGGCGGAGCTGGTCACAGCGGCAGCCGACGAAGCGACGGCAGTGGTGGGAGCAACGTAGACCGAAGAGCTCGAGGGCACGGCCTCAGCAGAAGCCTCGACGGAAGCGCTCGAGACGACGGGAGCAGCGCTCGAGACGACGGGGGCGGCGCTCGAGGCGACGGGAGCAACCGAGGTGGCAGCGGGAGCGGCGGCCTCGGAGCTGGCCTCGATGGTGCTGCTGCCACCGGCAACAACGAAGGAAGAGGGAGAAACAGCGGCAGCCGACGAGACGGCAGGGGAGGCGGCAGCGGCAGTGGCGCCGGCAGCACCAGCCGTCACAGTGACCGTCTTGGGGGCGTTGGTGACGGTGACAGTGACCTCCTCGCAGACGTCAGAGTCGTCGACAGACTCGGCGGCGACATCAGAGTCAACAGACTCGGCGGCGACGTTGGAGTCCTGGGTAGCGGCGGGGTGGGCGGCCGTTGCGTGGACCGTCTGGGTCAGGACCAGGGTGGCGGTCGAGTCCTGGGGAGCCAGGGGAGCACCACCGGTAGGGCCAGCGGCGGGAACAGTGGCGTTGCCGAAGCCGTAGGGAGCGTCAGTGTGGGCAAGACGGCGCTCGTGGAGCTTGGCGTGCTTGTGCTGGTGAGGCTGGTGGGCAACGGCAGAGCCGGCCAGGGCCAGGAGGGCCAGTTCGCTGAAGCGGTACTGCATGTTGATTGATTGTTTTTTAAGAGGGCCGACCAGGGCTATCGCGAGCGAATGAGTGATGGAGACCTGGGGGAGTCAATGAAAGGACGAGCTGGAGGGCTCAGAATGAACGACTGCGATAGCAAGGTGTGGGGAGAGAGGAAAAGGCAAAGGCAGCAGCAGGGCCCGGTGGATATATACTGGGGACAGGGAGTAGGCGCCCGCCCAGGATGCGTCTTGCAGAGTCGCACTGTTTCACCACAATCAAGCCACCAGCCGTGACGCTTGGGCCTCGCGCTGCAATGGCCAGGGGCGTCTTGGTCGAGGCCTGCATATCCATGATTTTCATCACGCCGCTGCGCCATGTCGGGGAAAGCGCCAGGTACAACTCAGGCACGGGCCCCCGAAGCTGCCTAGCTCGCGCGAAAATCCGACTCTGCCGACCGAAGCTTGACCCCGCTGACCGACACCGCTCACCCCGATCGCTCGCATCATTCGCCAGTCGCTCATCCCGGTGCAATACGACGGATGCGCCGCCGTTTGGCAGCAGCACACAGCACCGTCTGTTTACCTGCCCACTGCCGCTCGCGCCCGCCTGCCATGCCACGACTCTCAACGCCTCTCCACGAGACGCACATGCATGGAGCGGCTGAGCGCAAGAAACATGGCGAATCCGGCACTGCTTCAATTTCGTCGCCCCAGGCACGCAGCACCACACGACTCGGCGGACCTCAATCTCCGGCTGCCACGAGTCTCGCCCTTCTGCGCCGCTGAGACCATCTACCCATGTGGAGCATGCATATCTCACTCGCCGTGTGCACAAAATACCAAGGACCGCCTGGTGAAACCTTGGCACCCTCCGCCGCCTCTCACAGCCTTCAGTCTTCGCTGCGCTCCCGAGCCTGACGACCGGGCGTCCGCCACCAACCGTCAGCTTCCGTCGACCGACGAGCTGGGCATAATATTGTCTATCGGAATGTTGCAGCTGTCGATTGTCGCTGGATCTCCGTCGCCAAACTGCCAAGCTTGGAGCACGCAAGCAGATCCGTTTGGTGGCTGTTCATCTTTCCTTCTTCCTGAACCTCTCAACTCATGGTCACCACTTGTCAACCATTGAACGGCCTGCTTCCCGCGCTTTTCACGTGCAGCTCAACGTGCATCACTAACTTCAGCCCTAAACAGCGCATCCGTCCTTTTAGCACCCTCTTCCATGCACTCGCATCCCGTCCACCTCATCATTCCTGCCCGCCTTTCTCCACCGGCTGTTCGAGATGCAGAGCCTTTTCTCTGAGCCTTTCGCCGAGACACCCCACCACCCGCTCTGCGTCCCGCCCCCGGCCCAGAACAGTGGAAACCTTCTCGACGGATCCAGGGCCACCCGCAAAAAACGCTTCGGGAACCATCAACGCTGACATCTCCCGGCGCTACCGCACGTCGGGTCAAAACCCAAACAACCTGTCATATGCCTGCTTGCATCAGCCGTCAGCAAAATGCATGTATGCAGCCAACGCGCACGCTGTTGCAGCAAACAGGGTACACGTGCAAACGCAACAGTGACGCTCCCCGGACGAATGCATGATAAGCCGGATATGTATGCAGCAGAAACAAAGCACAACGCGAAGCCTTGATCATCGCGTTCGCACGTCCAGTTGCTAAGCCTGCGCTAACGGTGCGATGTGCTGTTCGGTGCTCGCTTGATGAGTCGCTTCTCATCTCACGACGATCGCAATAACGGGCTTGTCGCGCAGCCACATGCTGTTGGGCCAGAACATCAAACTCGTGCCTTTTGCACGGCGCACCTGTTGGAGCCCATAATCTCTCCAATGTGGCAGAGCGATAAGATAGTTTGACAACTGATAGCGTTGGTGTTGGTCCTCTCTACTTACACACATTCAACCTCACAAAGTTCCCCCTCCCGACTCATGTCCTGGCGGCCCGCATGAGGCGTCGCAATTCGGCGAAACTGCCCGCATCCCGGGAGAAATAAAATAAAATTTTCATCATTGCTATTTGACCGGCCGACGACTACAGCTCCATCACTAACCGCACCTACTCTAGTAGTCGTGACTATAGATTCCAGGATGGTCGATAGCAGTAAACTATCAACTCATGTCATCAAAGTCATGGAACTCAGTATCATTCCAGCAACAAGATCATATCCACAATAATGTTCCCAGCATCTCGGCTGTCGTCTGTACAGCCCTACGAGCGGGCCCGTCCGAGCTTCCCTTTCTCAAGAATCACCGACACAACGCCTCAGGTTAGTATTCCGTTATTAGAGACTCGCCGGCCCGCCCGCTTTTACTACGACCCGTCGCGCTTTCCCTCTTCCTTACCATATTCGCCGGCCTGCCTTGCGCGTTTTCTCCTCCCGGAGAAATTCCAGCGCCGCTGCGTTGGAAGTTGTAAAAGGCTGTAGGATGTAAAGTGCTCTCGCCGGGGTGGAAAAGGAAAAAGGAAAAAAGAAAAAAGGAAAGGCAGAAAGATGGCAGCAAGGAAAGCTACTGAAAATCGTCAACGGCGATGAGAAGTCTCTCGTTTCACACACCCGCTCCTCCCCCCCCACATTCTTCCCCTCCCCCCGCCATACGTGATACAACGTGGCTCGGTCCTCATTCTTTTCCTCGTCCCTGCACCAGCGTGGTAGTAGGCGTACGCAGCCCAACCATTGATTTGGAACCATCACTGCGTGCGGGAAAGTTTCTTTGTTAGCGGCAGCAACGACATTGGCAAGTGCTAGCAGTTGTGACAGGAAAACGCTGAGCATCGTTGCATATGTAGGCTGTCAAAATACGTGCGTTGTACGCCAAGGTAGAAATGAAAAGGTCTTGCACCGTAACACAGTTTCAGAATCGATTGGGTGATCTGGCGACATGGCTGCAGAAAAGCCCACTAAGATTGTCGACATCCCTTGCGGTCTGCAGGCATAGCTGCGAGTTGGGAGAGTCGATCAGTTGACTGCTGGGGTGCATGTAGTAATGTATGTATCATTTGCTGTCTGTGTAGCTGGAGATGTGGAAGGTGGTCCTTCGTTGGAAAAGACAAGCTTCCCTGCAATCGTCATACCGTTTGCCGTGCTCCCGTCCTATGCCCATGAGCCAGTTGTTCTACCAGGGAGCCCAAAGCAGCGGGGAAGACGACAGACTGGGCGACGAAGGAAAGCAATCTAGATCAGGCCCCAGCTATCTACTGCAACCCATACCGTCATCCCTTTCTCTCCCCCCGTTCGGTGGCCTAGAGCCGGATTCCCCTGCGTTCTACCCTCTTTACCCCACCTTATCCATTTTCCACCCAACGCTCAAACAAGACGCACGACGCTCAGTCCTACTTCGAGTGGGAAGAATGACCAATAGAAGCCATCAAAAAGAAAGAGCCTTTTGTGTCGCGTTGGCCACACGAGGAAGAACCCAAAGGCAAAGAAAAGAAGCCGTCGAGATGCTCCACATTTCCCCGTGCTTTTACGCCGATGACCCTTCCCGATGCAATTAAAGTTCCGAAATTACTCACGATTCGCCATGTAAAGGAAGAGGAAGTGTGGGAAAAGCCGCAAAATGAAGAAGAGAAAGAACAAAAGCCGCAAGATGAGGAAGGAAGGAAAAGGGCAAACCCTTGAGCTATCTGTAGTACGGAGCTTTCAAGAGAGAAGCCGTTTTTCCAAAGTAGTAGCAGAGTTGAAAACTGATTGGAAGGCCCCAAGGCCGGACCGTAGCCACCATAAGTCGGGCTATAGCAGCGGGTTAAGCGCCGTATTCGTGTAGTGAATTGCAAACCGGTTGTTGTGACGGCGTGGCAGGATCAAGCCAAGTAGCGGTACGCAGGCGGCGAAGCATCTTCGATGCGCTCCAGGTACTCTCTTTCAATGAGACTTTCGATACGCTTCTTGATCATGTTCACATCCGGCTTGAACTGGTTGGCCAGCTGTGACAACGTCTCGGAGACGAGGTTGGAGTGAGTAAGCTCCTTGCGTTGCCTGTCAAACCAACAGTTAGTCACATGGAGCCCCTTAAAAGCAGTTGAGACTGCAGGAAAAGAAAAAAACATACTTCATGATGCGAACAACGGCCGCCTCAATGCAGAAGCCACGGGAGTCGTTGTTCCTCTTCTCAGTTTCCTTGCGCTCCTTGTCGCCTTCCACCTTATTGCCGGACGTCACAACGCCGACCTTGAGCTTGTGGAACTTGCCAACGAAGCTAGGGTTGAAAGAAAACGTGTCCGTAGGCTTGACGTCCTTGCTCATGGGCGACTTGATCAGGATCCTGGTCTTGGGCGCGACTGCCAGAGACTGCAGGTTCCGGACGAGGTCGTGGGTGGGGATGTTAGTCTTCGCCTGGAGTTCCTCAAAAGTAAAGCCCTCGTCATCGGGAATGTCGTTGAACTGCAACAAGATAACCATGGCATAAGTCGACACGTTGAGTTCATGCTTCCGTTCCTTGACTCCCTCCTTGGACGGCACCTTGGGGAACGTGGCCCTAATGTCAGCGGATCCCATGTGGGCCAACCAGGAGAGCTGGCGTCCAGAATGCTTCTCTCCATAGAACTGTTCGAACGACTTCATGATTCTCTCGATCGAAGTGGGGAAGATGCACTTCATGCGGCCGCTCTCTTCGCTGTCAAGCGGGCTGCTGCCCATGGACTCCAGCGGCCATGTCATGCTGGTGAGCACATTGACGGTGAGTTCTATGCGCTTCGGGTCCGGATCACCGAGATTTGCCACGTATTGCTTGAAGCCAGACGTGAGCTCTTCCGATATCGTCATGTCCTTGAACATGGCCTCCAACTTCGAGGTGAAGTTGTTTCCAAGCTCGATCTTCATCCTTGAAATCATCTGCTGTTCAACGTCGTTGCTCAAAGATTTGCCCATGAGCAGACGCTTGCACAGGTGTTTCTTGTAGTACCTCTCGAAGAGGTCCTTGTCTTGGATGTACCGGAGCAGCGTAATGGCCTTCTCCAAGACGACATCGACTTCACTCTCAGTCTTGCCCTTGATGCCCTTCTTCATGTTCTCATCAATGAAAAGAGAGATGAACTCAGAGCTTCTCGGAAAGGCGGCCGAGTTGATGAATTCAGCGAAGCTGCGCGTCAGGGCCGTTTGCATAGCCTGATCGCAGTTGAAAGCCCGCTTCCAGACTGTATCGAACTTGTCCTTGAGCATCAACACGTCCTCGACCCATTTGATCGCAGCCAGCGTCTGCTGGTTCGATGCCTTCTCCGAGATAGCTGCCTTCTTTCCCCTTTCGCCCTCCTCTCCATTCTCCGCAGGCTGAGAGGCAGTAGACGATGGACTTGACGTAGCGTTGTTGATCTCAGTGCCCATATCGATGACCCGGTTCTGTATCGCACGAACGAGCTCTGCCTTCATCGTATCAACGCGGGCGTTCAGCTCATAGATCAGTCCCAGCTCATCAATCCTGTCGTTGTCAATCATGAACTTAACACCGCTGTCGGACTCGATAAGGTCGTGGATCTTGTTCTCGATGAGTTCCTCCTCAACCACGCGCTCGATCTTCTGATGTGTAGTCTCAGAAAGCGTGGAGTTGCAGCGATCCACCTCTTCCCGCAGCCTCTTGGTGGTATGCCTGCAATAAGCACCGGCGTCCGCATCCCGTAGCAGAGCATCTCCCTCGGCCCTGTAGAACTCTCTGCTCGCATTCAAGAAGTGCTGCTCGAAGGAGGTAACGTATAAGCGCTGGTTTATGTCCTCCGACATGGACTCAAACAAGCTCTCCAACATGTATACGCAAGACCTGATGAGATGCTTGTCGATGACATCACCATGCCTCTCCATGTGTATCTGGTCTAAGATGATGCGGGTAAGGATATCCATCACTGTGAGCTCCGAATGTTCCGGCGTTGGAGGCGAGCGGAGGATGTGGTCGCGGAACAGGGTCAGCGACGTAGTATATATCGAAGGCTGACGGTTGTCTGTGCAATACACACGCTCCTGTTTAAATTCCTGGGCTCAGCTGTATCCAATCTTGCCAAATAACAGAGGGGGGCCAAACTCACCATGTACATCAGCACGTCCGTAAGCATGCTCATGCAAAGCTGGTAATCCTGCCATTCCTCTCGGATACCCTTCAGGAACTTCTCTCCACCCACACGGCGCTCGTTGGCCGTGGTGTTGGCGCGGCCGGACTGGAGGTCTGCAATGAGACCGCTGGAGACCAAAGCGGCAGCCTTGCCCTTCACCTCATTGCACAACCAGTCCTTCTCGAACTGCAGTACGCTTGTGTAGAGAGCCTCGCCCTTCTTCTTCAGGATGATTCGATACGTGTGTCTGTAAAGCGCTTCATACGAGAGCTCCGACGCGTTCTTGGTGTGGATCTGGCGGATTGCGCCCGAAATTGTGTCCCAGGTAGTATCGAAGTTATCGTCGCCGCCGTTGATGCCCTGGTTCTTGTCAATATCAAGCAGTTTCTTCTAGTGCATAGGCCGACAATGACACAAAGTAGTGGCAGGCGAGGTAAGGGCTAGCAGCGCGGAAGCGCAACGAGGCGGGCAGCTAAAGCAATAGCAAGCGGAAGTGAGACGTACCCTACGCGGTGGACGGATCTTATTCCGCTGGGCTGACTTGTTTCCGTACATGATGGTTATGCCGGTGTGTATCAAAGCTGGTAAGAGAGTTGCCGAGTGAGGTTGTGGCGAACGTGGCGAGCACGGCGAGCTTTGGAGCTGTCGGCGGGGCTCGGTGAAGGTCAGCGGCAGGTGAAGGCTGCCAGCGAACGCGAAGCCGTTTGAAAAACGAGGGCAGTAGCTGCAAGAGCAATCAGCGGCGCAAGCTCATGGCCGAAGCTCGCAAGCAAGCAGAAGAATGAAGCGGAGCGCGCAGTGGTGGAACGGTGCTGTAGCAGCAGGCGAACGAGCTCGAGGTGGTTGATGATGGGTTAGAGCGAGCGTGAGGCGGAAGTGCACGCGGGACTAGCCGAGCCCAGAGCAGTAAGTGGCCGTCAGCGGCGCCAGCAACCCCCTCTTTTACGGCAACGAATTCCTTTGTAGGCCAGGCTGGACCCTGGCAGGCGATGACGGAAGGCGCGCAAAAGCAGATCGCCCATGCGCTAGCCCGAGAGCTCTTGCGCAAAAACACTCAACACCACCGCGAACACGGCTTTTATCACCCTTCGCAGCCCGCGGATAAGGTCTTCAAGCTCAGCCATGCGATCCACTCGCTCAATCATGCGCCTTTGTTCGCGCCCGTCCTCCCTTGCCCGTGCGCCGCGCACCGGACTCTCTCCCGTTCGCCGCATTCATCAAGAGCTCTCGCACATCCG
Source organism: Dothiorella sarmentorum (assembly GCA_023082095.1). Classification (NCBI taxonomy): domain Eukaryota; kingdom Fungi; phylum Ascomycota; class Dothideomycetes; order Botryosphaeriales; family Botryosphaeriaceae; genus Dothiorella; species Dothiorella sarmentorum. The sequence continues at coordinate 91,123 of JAJMVL010000131.1, forward strand.
TCGCTCTCAAAGCTCGTTGCGCCAACACCAAGCATTTCTGCCACAGCTGTGTCGCCATTCCTTCTCTACCACCGCGACCTGCTCAGAAGCCGCTCCCGTCGTACCAGGCGACAACTCCGCCGCGCCGCAGCAGCAGAAGGAGGTCCCGCAATACCAGATGACCTTCACCTGCAAGGCCTGCAACACAAGATCGTCGCATAGGATATCCAAGCAAGGCTACCACAAAGGCACCGTGTTGATCTCGTGCCCGGGATGCACAAACCGGCACCTGATCTCTGATCACCTCAAGGTTTGTCTTAGGTTGCCCCATCTGAAGCCATCGCAGCATAGCTAACCAACACGGCGACAGGTCTTCTCCGACGAGGCGACTACCCTTGAAGACATGATGAGAGAGAAGGGCGACTTGATCAAGCGTGGCAGCCTTAGTGAAGACGGAGATCTCGAACTCTGGGATGATGGCACCGAGACTAAGCACGAACCTGTCGCTCCGAGAACCTCCGCTGCGGATAACACTGCGAACAGCGATGCAGCTCCGGGCTCCTCATTTAAGAAGGACTCATAAAAACCGGAGGTCTTCATGTCCTCCCATCAACCTGTACCAACACAATACGATATCACGATAATAAAACTTTAGGGGCGTTCACCACAACTCAGCTCGCAGTCATGTGAAAGAGTCCATGTACAGCACACTCAACACGTTTTCTGTACAGTATCTTTCATTAAATATTAAGGATCTACCTTAAAAAAAAAATTACAGGCGTTTCTACGAGCGGGGAATCAATATAATTTTCAAAAAAATGATCAGCGCTCGAATGGTTGAAAGATCAGCATCCCAGATGCTTGATCGAAAAGGAAAAAAATAAGAAACATATCCTTCTCATGACTTCTTCATATTGACAAATTATCCATCTCTTGCGTGAACTCGTAACTACTCTGGTTTCATGAATCTTCGTTTTCTCCATATCCTGGTCCCATCTCTTCTGGCTTACCTTTCAATCAGGCCTTGACGGTGACCGTTTCTTTAACCGTGGCCGTCATGGTTTCAGTCACCTTCTCCGTGACTGTCGCAGTCACGAAGACGGTAGAGACGTCGGGGTTCACAGGAATGACGGTGATGCCCGGGCCGTCTGTGGGTGCTGCCGACGGCGCAGATGTAGCAGCAGCAGGGGCCGACGGCGAGGTCTCGGCTGAGGTCGGTGCGCTTTCGGCGCTCGAAGCTTCGGTAGAAGCGGGAACCGGGGATGTGGTAATTGTCGTCAAGCTCAAGCTTGATGTGGACGGCACCGCGGTAGATGACGACAGAGGGGTGGATGTGGACGGCTCCGCGGTAGAGGACGGCAGAGGAGTGGACGTTAGACTAGTCTCAGCAACACTCGTCACAGCACTGCTCGTCACAGCGCTGCTCGCCACGGCGCTGCTTGTCACGGCGCTGCTTGTCACAGCAGTGCTCGTGGCGATGGTGCTTGACTCGAGATGTGACGTGCTAGGCTCGGGAGAAGATGTCGAAGCTGTGCTAGACGCCAGAGTCATGGAAGAAGTCTCAGCAGAGGCAGTCGCTGAGGCAGCGCCAGGACGGACAGTCGTGTAGAAAGTTGTGTATAATACACCTGGAACGATGGTCTGCGACGAAACTGCGGCGACAGACTCCTGTGGCGCAGACTGAGCAGAAGACTGCAGCGTTGAAGGGGATGCAGTAGAAGTCGCTTTAGTAGATGGCTTCACGACGGTGTAAATCGTAGTTGTTTGGTACAGCACACCTGGCTGTGAAACGAACGTCGTAGCACTTGTCGCAGGACTACTCGCGCTTGACTGGATAGATGTAGCAATGGAACTGGGGCCCGGAGTATTGGGCACCGGAGTGTTGGGCACCGGCGTATTAGGCACCGGCGTGTTAGGCACTGGCGTGGTGGGCGGCACTGAGACGGCAGGAGTGGTGAGTGTCTGAGTAGTTGCGTTGGATTGCTCAGACATGGTGGCTTGGCTGCTCTGCACCGAAGGCGTTTGGGGTGAGTAAGTAAACGGGCGGCCACTCGGAGTTGAGGGCGTCTGAGGCGAGTACGTGAACGGCCGGGTATCGGATGACGTGTTGACTCCAGAGTTGCTGGCCACAGAGACGGACGAAGTGGCTGAGGTCTGAGACGGTGTGGTGGCAGGGGTTGTTGGGCTGTAAGTGAACATGCGACTTGACACTGAGAACTCTGGCCCAAGGAAACCACCCAGCGGAGACGTTTCATATGTTGCAGACACCGAGGAATTGCTGACGGGCGTAGGAATCGGAGTCGCTGCTGGAGTTGTTGGATTGAAAGTCAAAGCAGGAGTTGACGAGTCGACCAGAGTAGAAACCTGGGCTGTCGAGAGCTCAACTGTGGCAACTGGTGAGCCGGAGGGATCCACGAAGGTGAAGGCTTCTGGGGTGGGCGTACCAGTAGGAAGGGTCACAGGCACGACAAAAGGAAGGCCAGTGTCGGCAGCCTGGACGCCCGGAGGGGTGGAAGGTGTATTTATTGCGATGGGTGTGCTTGCATCGTAGGCAGCTGCGGATATGGGTGAAGAACTGTTCAGGTAGCTTCTAGATATTAGCCGTATACCCTAATTGAGTAAAATGATGGGCAGACTTACTTGGCTCTCCGGCCGAACTGAGGGAGCGGGCCGGCGACGGCGGACGCTGACAGTGCTGCCAGCAGCAGGTTCCTCGCAGTGCAACCCATGATTGGTTTCAGGAAAATGTACAGAGATAAAGAATGAAGACCTGAGAAACCCGCCCAGGAAAAGAAAACAGACAGCAAAGCAGCAGACGGTTGCCTGCGGGGCGAAAGAAAGTGGTCTATGAGAAGGATGATCTGAAGTGGAAACAGAGCGAGAAAAGATCGACGAAGAGGAGCGACGGTATTAATGAGGCAGAGAAAGAAACTTAGCTGTGGCCTAGTGCCCGACTAGAAGGAAGTGACCTACGATGGTGCATATGCAGGGAGAGCTTCTGCCGGGCGAATTTTGAAGGAGCGAATTAACCGCCGTTTTACTCCAAAATAGCAGGCAAGTAGTTACTGGCTGGGCAAGTCCCAGAAGACACCGCCAGTGCGGGAGCCATGGGGCTATTTCGAGGTACTAGCAGGCCAGAGTGGAGCAGGTGAAACGTGATCTGGGCGGTTCGCCTTCAAAACAGCCGCCGACGACGGGCGTGCTGCCTTCTGGTTGGCTGCCGCTTGAAACGCCAAAGTCGGGGCGGGCCTTCCCCCGACCACGTCGAAAACATGTTCTGGAAGCTGCGTTCAAAGCCCGACATAGAAAAGAACAGCATGGGGGCGCAGCCGCAGGCACCATCGTCGTCCACTCGACCGAGACGGACCAGTCCATCGGCTGCCCGACTGTCTCGTCGCGCATTGGCAGACAGTGCGTCTCTGCAGCCCAGCTACGCATTCGTTTATCCGGGCCGTCGACAAGACCTGGTTCACACCGGCAGCTGTGGTGGTGAGAAGCTGAGATGCTGACCGCGCGCCTCCAGACGGTACCTACGCGCCCTATGTTTGCACGACGCGGGCGCCGTGTTCAAAGAGGCGTGCAGGTGCCGGCACATGGTGCAGTCAATAGTATTTATTCCCTTTTGGTTCAATGATGCGCCTCAATTCTCGTGCTGCAGCAATGGAGTGGGACTGGAAGAGTTGGAGCACGTGGAGGCGGAGAGAGAGGGCGGAGGGCGGAGAGGCGGGAATGCTTACCTAAGGTATGGATCGATAGTTGCTCGGCCAACGACTGCGACCGAAAACGACTCTGCACGCGGCCACTGGGGAACTCTGCCTCCCACAGCTAGTCTTGCGCCCTACGCCAAAGGTAAGTCTGCCCACCGCGGGTAGTCATCTCTGTTTACTTTGTATCAATTGTTACGTCTTTTCTTCTCCTTCGCATCCTCGCCTTCTTCCGCCGACAACCATGAGCGTCCGCGTACTAGCCCGCATCCGACCCCTGCTCAAGCAAGAGCTCGACAAGGACACTATTGTTACCGCCGAGAGCGCTTCGGGCGATGAGAACGCTCCGTTAAACCTCCTTCGCATCCCAAACCCAAAGAACGAGGCCGAATCCTTCAGCTTCCAATTCCAAAGCGTCTATGACCGCGCCACAACACAACAAGAACTGTTTGAGAAGGAGGGTATGTCGTCCATGGAACCCTCTGCAGCATGGGCCTGGGCTGATGCATCATACATATAGTTTCACCCACTGTGAAGCACCTATTCTCCGGCTACGATGTGACCATCTTCGCGTATGGCGTCACTGGTACCGGTAAAACCCATACCATGCGGGGTGGTAAATCCTTGGCGGACCGCGGCGTTATCCCCCGACTGCTCAGCAGCATATACCGCCGCTGCCGGAAGCAGGAGAAGGATGGAGAAACGCAGGTCGAGGTGTCGATGAGCTACTACGAAATCTACAACGACCGCGTGTACGACCTCTTTGAGCCTCCCGAGAAGCGCACGGCTGCCGGCCTACCCATCAGGGATAATAATGGAAAGACAGTGGTCGTTGGCCTGACGGAGAGACCCTGCACCACGTTGAAGGAGTTTGAGAAGCTGTACGATGAGGCCAACGTGAACCGGTCTACATCTGCAACTAAGGTAGGATACTGTGGTCTGGCAGTTTCTGTGTGTTTGAAGCTTATTTTACGCAGCTCAATGCTCACTCCTCACGATCACACGCTATACTGTGCGTCCAAGTCACCCAGACCACCGCTACCCACACTCGCGTCTCGAAGGCCTGCTGTATCGACCTTGCCGGGTCTGAGGACAACCGGAGGACAGATAACAACCGGGAACGTCTCGTTGAATCTGCTAGCATTAACAAGTCTTTGTTCGTTCTTGCGCAATGCGTCGAGGCCATTAGCAAGAAGCAAGCACGGATACCGTACAGAGAGTCCAAGATGACGCGCATCTTATCTTTGGGTCAGAACAACGGACTCACGCTCATGTTCCTGAACCTTGCGCCAGTGCGCTCGTATCATCTCGATACCCTGAGCTCGCTCAACTTCGCCAACCGCACCAAGAAGATCGAGGTCGCCGAGGTCGAGAACGAGCCCATACTCCGTGGCGCCGCTGGTCCGACAAAGGCGACGTCAAGCATTCCGGGCGCAAACTTGCACCGCCAGCCGCTCCGGGCTCTGGCCGCTGCAACGAATGTGAACCTCACACATGACAACAACAACAACAAGCAGAAGAAGGCTGATAAGCCTGTCAAGGCTTTCTCAGTGTATTCGGACAAGAGCAAGATTACGAAGCCGGCCACGACACGTCGCCCTGAGCCCCAGAAGCGAGGTGTTGCGGATTCTACAATTGGTTCGAGGGTCACGAAGACTGCCGCTAGACCTGTTCATAGTTCAGGGTACGGCAGGCTGACAGCATCGCACAGTGGACTATCGAAAGAAGCTATCGAGGCGCTCATCGAACGGCGGCTCGACGAGAAACTAGCGGAGAGGGCCCTCAACGAGTCCTCCACCATCCAGACGCAGGACATCGACGAGGCCGTCAAGCAAAGGCTCGAGGCTTTGGAGGAGCGGGTTGGCAAGGCCGAGGATGGCAGGGCCGAGGGCCTGCATTTCTTGCTGATGGCCAAGCAACACCACGTCCGCGGCGAGGACGTCTCGGCGCTCAAGATGTACCAGCTGGCCCTGCCCCATTTCCCGGAGAATGAGAAGCTCAGCCAGAAGATCGTCTCGCTCCAGGAAAAGATCCGGCAGAAGAAGGAGGTCGCAAGCACCGCCACCGCACCCGAGCCTACCGCAGAGTTCATCGAGCCAGACAGCACCGCACCCATCCGCCCAACATCTCTGGCCAAGCAACCCCTGAGGAGGCCCGCGCCAACCCGCCCCGTCGCCCACAAGCTCGTAGCCAAGAAGAACAAGCCCGCGGCAGTCCACGACGACGACTCGGACGCCGAGCAAGACCACGACGACTCCTTCATCCCCGACGCCGACGACAACGACTACCACCACAATGGCGACGAGGACGAAGACAGCTTCGTCTACAAGCCCAAAGCCAAAGCGCCACCCAAAAAGCCAAAGATGAAAATCTTCCGCGACACCACCACCGACCTCGAATCTAGCACGTCGGCAACGACAACGACGCCACGCACTCAGCGCCTCCTCTCCATCATCAACACGCGCGAGGTCGCCCAGATCCGCCTTCTCAAGGGCGTGGGCGCCAAAAAGGCCGAGGCCATTGTCAACTCGCTCTGCGAGATGGGCGACAATGGCGGTGCCGACGACTGGTTGATCACGGACCTGGAGCAGTTGGGCGGCTTGCGGGGCGTGGGCGCGAAGACGGTGGAGAATATGAGGACGGGGCTGACGTGTTGAACGGGCGCTTTTTCTTCCTTTGGCGATTGGTGTTCTTGCTTGCTTGCATGATCGTGGAACTCGTGGGTTGGGTTCGGTTTGTGGGGGGGGGGGGGGGGGTTGGCGTTTTTTTTTTTTTTTTTTTTGGTTTTTTTAAGTATTGGTGTGCCAATCCTGGGGTGTTAAAAGCAAACGCG
>JAJMVL010000132.1:0-38360 GCA_023082095.1 Dothiorella sarmentorum
AAAATTAAGGAAGCTATAACCTACTATAAGGAACCTAAAACCCTTATAGAAATAATCTAACTAGCTTTACTTATAGACAAGTAATATAATAAAAGATAGTTTAATAAGAAAATTTATTCTTCTAATACCTTATAACCTATATAGCTATATTATACTTAGGAAGGAGAAGATACTATAGAACTAGATAGTATCTAGAGAAGCTATAATAAGAAAGAGAAATAGGGTAAGTAACCTCCTAGGAAGGAATAGATAGATTAGTAATAAGTCTAATTTAATAAAGGACTATACGTTGTAACGGCCGGTCTCTTCTACTAGACTTTAGAGTCGTCTAGCAGGTTTAAAGGTTATAAGGGGTTTACCTTAGGGATAAGAGTAGGGTAGGAATAAAGTAGAAGGTAGAGTATTATATAGATAGAGTGCTGCGCCGGGCGTAAAGACCTATTACTTTAAGAGGGTTTAAATTCTTAAGTTAAGTTAACTATAAAGATTAAAGTATCTAGCTAAGGAGCGTAATCTATATACTACTAGGAAAGCTGTATAATCTTGCATCCCCTTAACTTAGTAAGGGTTACCTTATATTACCGGGGCTACCGAGGGCGATAGGTATTACTAGGTATCGCCTAGGCTTATAAGGGCGATAGGTAGGTCCTATAGGTCCTATATAATAGGCGCTAAACTAGCTTCCTGACTTCTAGCTTTCTACTATACTAAATAGTTGTAAAGTCTTCCTTACCTATATCTATACCCCTATCTTTCCTACCTTTTTCCTAGAATCTACCTTCTTATCTTATAGGCCTTCTTCCCCTATGGGAATCTTGTCTCTAGTAGTTTCCTATAATAACTATATTCTTTATAGGATCTTTTCCCGTGTAGGATCTTGCCTGTAGTATATTTATAGTATTACTATACTACTTAGCCCCTTAAGGCTTTACTAGCTGTAAGGGAACTTAGTCCCTATAGTGCTTCTTCCTGTATAGGCCTCCTACCCTTAGGGTTATAAAGCCCTTATTACTTAGAGTTTATAATACTACCCCCTACCTTAAGGATCTTCGTCCTAAAGATTCGCCTTAAGGTTTATTTCTTAAGTAACTTTATTTTCCTCTTTTCTTCTTCTGTAAGTTTCTTATTATACCTCCTAAGTATTCCTATTCTAATAATTTAGAGGAAATACCTTATCCTATTAAGTAATATTAATCTACCCTTTCTTGCTAGCGATAGCTTTAAAATATTCTTTCTAAAGGGATTAAGATAATTCCCTATACTAACTGCTTAGAGTATAAGTCTTCCTATATAGCTCTTCTAGATAATCTATTAGTTTATATAGCTTATTTAAAGGCTCGTTGTAAAGATTATAATATAGTAGAGATAAGTAACTCTAGCTGTACGTATATCCTTTTACTATTATATTCTAGTATTAACCTATCTAGTAGACAAGCTTAATCGGGAGTAGCTTTGTATTAAGACTAAGGAGACTATAGCTTTAGTAGCTCTATAAACTGCGGCGGCCCGGGTAGAGCGGCTTTATAAATAGAAATAGTTCTTAAAGGAGCGTTGTTCCTATATAGTTCGTCTAGGGTTTAAGTCCTTAGAGGAATTAGAGCGTATAGAGGCTTCTTCTATTACTAGGGATCTAGTTAACCCTAAAGATACTATACCTAGGCGATTAATAAAGCGCCTATATAGTAAGTCCTCAGCTAATAGCGCTGTTATAGATCCTAACTAGTCTACTATAGGGTCTCCTAGGGCTAGTTCTACTACTACGCCTCTTAGGGCGTCTAAGCTAGTTAACTCTACTTAGCTATCTCCGCTTCCTAGCTAGGGTTTAGTTAATTATAACTATAATAAGGCGGCGGCTTTAGCCGTTCTAGGTTTTAACAGTAGAAGGTTTAAATAAGGTCTCTACAGCTATTATAGTTCTCTAATAGTTTCTAGGTATTATCCTAGTCTCCCTACTATTTAAGGAGGTAACTAAGTTAACTATTAATATAGCTACTATTAAGTACCTTTTCTACTACCTAGTCTTTGTTTTTATTAGCGTCTAGATTCTCCGGTACTATTTCTTCTATTTATTTAATTAGTATAGCGTTCTTAGGTGCTAGTTCTAGCAGTGCTACGTGGAACACGGGTATTATCTTTATATTACTTAGTAGCTTAAGACGGTAATTAACTTTTCCGAGTTTCTCTTCAATTTTAAATAGTCTAATTTTCTTAAAATCTAGTTTATTATTTAGACGCCTAGTCTTAATATTTTTTCTTAGGAGGTAGACCTTATCCCCTCTTTTAAGCTTCGGTGCCTCCTAGTGCCGTCTATTATAATAGCGGGATATAAGAAATCTATTATACTTAATATCTAGGCGAAGCTAGTTGTAAAGTTCCTTTAGCTAATCTACTTTAAGGATTCCTTTCTAGGTAAGTAATTTGCTTAGTTTTAGTGCCCTATAAGCTTCCGGCTTAAATCTATAGTTAGCGTAGAACGGTAACTCCTAAGTAGCTATTATCTTTAAACTATTATAGATAAACTATACTAGAGGTAGCAGTTCTACCTAGTCGTCTTATAAGTAGCTAAGGTAGTAGTGTAGGTATTACTCTAGGGTTTAATTTATTTGTTTAGTCTAGCTATCTGTTTGCGGATAGGCTATAGTAGAGAGCTTATACTTAGAACTAAGCTAGCTAGTAAGTAACTACTAGAACCGCGAGGTAAAGAGGCGGTCTCTGTCTAATACTAGTTTACTAGGTAACCTATAGTTGCCGAGGATTGTCCTAAGAAAGGTATAGGCTAGGTCTTCCGTATTTACTAACTTAAGATATAGTAGGTAGTATACGTACTTTGTAAGCCTGTTAATAATAACTAGGATTAAGTTGTACTTAACCTTTATAAGAGGTTCTTTTAACTACGGTAGATCTGTAATAAAGTCTAATAAGATAGACTGCTAGGGTTATTCTAGGGCTAGTAATAGCTAGAGTAGTCTATAGGGTGCGTATCTCGCGGCCTTACTATAAATGTAAAGATCGTACTATAAGATTACCCGTTAAACGGTCCGCCTTAGCCTAGGGAAGTAGTAATTCCTAGTAAGCCTCTCGATCGTCTTATCTATTTCTTAATAACCGTGTACTAGTACTTTATAAAGATCTTTTATAAGTTCTTCTCTAAGTAATATAGGGATATAGATTAATCCTAAAAATAGAATAGTTCTATCTGTATCCTTAACTACCCGAGGGTTATTTTTAATCTTACTAAGTTCTTATACTATAGAGTCGTGCTTGTAGGCGTCTTAGATTTTCTATATCTACTCGCCTCCGTCGATGCGTATAGCGGGTAATAGTTGCCTAACTAGGGTAAGCGTTCTATTGGTTGCTTTGTTAAGTACTACTAGCTGCAATCCGGGCTTCCCTACTATATAGTTAGCTCTTCTACTTAGCGCGTCTACGCGAGTGTTTTCTAATCCCTTTCTATAGGTAATCTTTATATTATAGGAGACTAGTTCTTTAGCCTATCTAACCTATCTATAGGTTAATTCCTTAGTAGTAGTAAAGTATAATAGGTTCTTGTAATTGTAGTAAACTATTACTTAGTACTTGGCTTCTTTAAGGTAGTATCTCTATTCCTTAAATACTATAATAATAGCTAATAGCTCCTTATTATAGACGTTATAGTTAAGTTCTAGGGGTGTTATCTTTCTAGAGTAATACGCGATAGGGTGTAGGCGGCCTTGCTCGTCGGGTTAGCTAAGGTAGGCGCTAATAGTATAGTCTAAGGCGTCGGTTTCTATAATAATTTCTAATTCTAGATTAAAGATTCTAAGGATTAGTACTTTATAGAATATTTGCTAAAGTAAATTAAAAGCGATTTATTATTCTTCTCCCTATTTAAATCTATATTCCTTTCTAGTAAGCCTAGTAAGAGGTTCTGTTACCTTAGAGTAGTTTAGAATAAACTTCCTATAAAAGTTAGTAAATCCTAGAAAGGATTATACGTCTTTAACTATCTTTAGTGTAGGCTATTCCCTAATAGTATCTAGTTTCTTCTTATCTATACTAATATAGCCTAGAGTAATAATAAATTCTAGAAACTCCGTCCTTTATATATACTATTTGTATTTTTTAGGTGCGACTTAGAGATCCTTTTTCTTAAGTACCTTAAAGACTTTATAGATATACTTAGTATACTCTTTAAGTATCTCTAAGTAGATTAAGATGTCGTCTAGGTAAGCTATATAAAATACATCTAAATACGGACGTAGGGTATTGTTAACTAGGCTCTAGAACGTTGTTGGGGCGTTAGTAAGCCTAAATAGTATAACTGTATACTTATAGTATCCTAGGCGGGTTTAAAAAGCTGTCTTCTACTCCTCTCCTTCCTTAATATAAACTAGGTAATAGCTATTATAGAGGTCTAACTTTATAAAGTATTTTACCTTTCTTAGCTTATCCTATAGCTCGTCTATCCGAGGGAGCAGGTAGCAATTCTTAATTATAATATTATTTAGCTAATAATAGTTAACATAGAGATGTAGCTTGCCATTTTTCTTTAGGACAAATAGGATAGGGTATCCTACTAGTAATAATAATAGGCGGATATATCCTCTCTTAATATTTATATTAATATACTCCTAAAGTGCCTTACTCTTTATTTCTAATAACGAGTAGATTAGTTTAAAGGCTAGCTATTTTTTAGGTAGTAATAGTATCTTGTAGTCCTATAGCTAGTGCTAAGGGAGCTATCCCTTATCTCTTTTTAATAGAGCTTTCCTATAAGCCTAAAACTCTTTAGGTATAGTCTCTAGTTTAGGTGTAGGTAGTAATATAGTAGTTACTAAGAGATTCCTACTCTCTATACCCTATCCTAATTTTTCCTAACTTAGTTTTAGGTCTAGCGTAACTTTTAATAAGAGATTCCTACTCTTTTAAGTTACGTTAGCCTTATCTATTTTAGGGAACTTTAAGGTACGAGTAGGTAAGTCCTACTAAAGTATTTACCCTAGAAGTATTACTACTCTAGTAAGGGTCCTAACTTCTATAGCTAAGATTCCTCCTTTAAACCTATAGGAGTTAAAGCCTACTTAGTATAGACTTCTATAGGTATAGGTACTTCCCTCTAGTAGGTTTTCTTATATCCTAGATTCTATTACTAGGTGTTCCGTAGCTTAGTCCCGTTTAAGTCCTTAGGAGCTAGTCTTAAGATTCCTACTCGTGCTTATAGTCTTTTAGTTATTATCCTATAAGGGTCCCGTTCGTTGCATATATGCTATAATCCTTTACTATATTTCTAGGCTAGGTTAGACATATATTATATATACTTTATTGTCTCTACGCTTTATACGCTTAATAGCAGCTAGAGAGATTTCCTTTACCTTAAGCGTCTCCTTTAGGTCTTCTATTATTCCTTTCTCTAACTTAGGTTTAAGCTCTAAGAGCCCTAGCGTAAGCCTAGGTTCCTAGGCTGCTGCCCGTAGCTTATAAGTCTCGGATTATAGGTCTACTTCTGTAAGGTTCTACTAGGTATAGCTTCTCTTTACTATAGTAAGGTATTTAGTGTAATATTTGTCTAGGAAGATAATCTTCTCCGTCCTCTAGTAGATGCGTAGTTTATATATCTTAAGCTAAGGTATCCTAAGGATAATATTGTATCCTAGGATAGGTATAACGTCTAGGTTAATTCGTTCCTTATAGTTGCCTATTATAAGAGGCTTCTCGCCTATCTTAATTCTGATCTAACCTTTTCCGTACCTAGCGGGTGTGCCGTCTACTATATTAAGTTAGTAGGCTTTACTCTTTATCTAGTAGGGTAGCTAATAGTTAATAAGAAATTTCGGATTAATAAAGACTCCTTAAGCTCTACTATTAATTATTACAATAGCTTTCTTTCTATAAAAGATAACGGGTATATATAGTAACTTCTATAGTTTTAATCTAGTAGGTATAATTCCGTTTAATATGCGTGTAACTATATTAAGGGACCTAGTTTCCGGCCCCTTCTAGGGTCCTATTATAGGGGAGCTATCTAGTTTTTTAACTTCCTAGGGTACTATCCTAAGGCTGCTTTATTACTTTTATAGACCTAGCACTACTTATTATAGTAGGCAGTCTAGCTAAGCGCCGCGTAATTGGAGGCTCGGGTTATAGTAGCAACGCTAAATACGTCCTTATTATTACTTCCTTCGTCTTCCTAGTCCTTAGTAGCCTAACTAGCTTTCCGCTTTTTAAATTCCTTCTTGCGCTAGGGGTAGTTATATTTTAGCTTCTAAGTATCCCTATAGTAGATATATAGGTTCTTCTTAAACTAATCCTTCTATTCCTAGGTCTATTCCTTCTTAGGTGTACGCTTAGTGCGTTTACTATTGCCTTCTTAGTTAGCGTTATTAAGTTCTATTGTATTACCGCCTTCTTGCATATATTTAGGGCGGACCGTCTTACTAGTGTTGGCGCTACTCTTCTTATTAAACTATCGTTTACTTCTCTGCTAATCTATAAGGATCGCGAGTTTAATAATGCCTTAAAGATCCTCTAGTTCCTTATAATAGGTAAGTACTTCCTTAATTTCCTCTTTTAGTCTTTGGTAGTAGAACATGCGTAGGGTAAGGTTAGAGTGTCCTTCCGCGGTATAGGCGGCGTCCTAGAACTTAGCTATATACTCTTAAACTAACCCTTTCTACTTAATTATTATAAGGGTATATGTTGCTTGGCGGGTCTCGTTAATACTGCTAAAGGCTACTTTAAGTTACCTAGTAAAGTTCCGGTAGTTACTAAAGATAACTATAGTAGGTGTAGACTATTAGTAGATTAGCTTATCTTATTTTTCGCGCTTGTAGGGGCGGAACTACTATTTAGTGGCCCCTTAGAGGTAGGTGCTTGCGTAGAGGACTTCTTTAGCTAGACTAGTAAACTATTTATAGGCGAAGTAGATATAGTTATTAAGTTATAAGATGAATGCTTGGAGCTTCTTATAGTTACTGTAGTAAAGGTCGGGTTTAGGTACCTTAACCTGTATAGCTAGTAGTACTTAAGATGCCTAACTAAGTTGCGTATAAAGAACCGCGTTCTCGTTGCGTAATTTAAGGATTATACTAAGGAGTTACTTATTAGTAATAGGCTAAGCCTGCTAAGGCTACTGCTATTCTTAAGCGGTTTGCTGTTGCTGCCTAGGCGCTATATACGTCTGCTAGGTCGGCTAGTTATTACTAATATCTTCTATACTAACTATTAATATAGTTAGGTATTAGTAGGGACTTAGGTATACTACCTTTTTATTTAGTACTTCTAAACCTAGAACTTCCTACTCTTGCAAGGAAGGTAGTTAAAGTATAATAGCTGGTCTTTTCTACTAGACTTTAAAGTCGTCTAGTAGGTTTAAAGATCGCAAGGGGTTTGCTTTAGGGATAAGAGTAGGGTAGGAATAAAGTAGAAGATAGGGTGTTACGTGGATAGAGTACTACGCTAGGTGTAAAGACCTATTACTTTAAGAGGGTTTAAATTCTTAAGTTAAGTTAACTATAAAGGTTAAAGTATCTAGCTAAGGAGCGTAATCTATATACTACTAGGAAAGCTATATAATCTTATATTCCCTTAACTTAGTAAGGGTTGCCTTATATCGCCGGGGCTACCGAGGGCGATAGGTATTACTAGGTATTACCTAGGCTTGTAAGGGCGATAGGTAGGTCCTATAGATCCTATGTAATAGGTGCTAAACTAGCTTCCTAACTTCCGGCTTTCTACTATACTAAATAGTTATAAAGTCTTCCTTACCTATACCTGTACCCCTATCTTTCCTACCTTTTTCCTAGAATCTATCTTCTTACCTTATAGGCCTTCTTCCCCTATAGGAATCTTATCTCTAGTAGTTTCCTATAATAACTATATTCTTTATAGAATCTTTTCCCGTGTAGGATCTTACCTATAGCGTGTTTATAGTATTACTACGCTACTTAGCCCCTTAAGGCTTTGCTAGCTGTGAGGGAACTTAGTCCCTGCAGTGCTTCTTCCCGTGTAGGCCTCCTGCCCTTAGGGTTATAAAGCCCTTATTATCTAGGGTTTGTAATATACGTCTAATATAGAGATAAATAGGGCTCTAGGTACTAATACTCCTAATAGTTAAAGAGAAATAAGCGTACTATATTTATAGCTTAGATAGAAGAACCTTAAGAAGCCTTAATAGCCTAGACGGTTAACTATACTGCGATAAGCTAGACTATATACTATAATAATAACTACTCTACTTACTAGAGTAATAAAGATACTATAGAGTAGTATCCTAGGAAGTTATAAAAAGTTAATACTATTAAATAAACCCGGGTAGCGCCTATAATTAGTAAACTAGCTAACGCGCTTCCCCTAGACACGGAACTAGTAAATAGTAATATAGAAGAACTTTATAAGAGTACGCCCGAACCTAAGGCTAAATCTAAAGATAGTAAATAAGAGCCTAAGTAGGCGGACTCTAAATAGCTAGGCTAAATTACTAAGTACCTAAAAGTATACGGGAAAATTTAATTTAGTAAACACGGTAGATAACCCTATATTACCTAGATACTAGACTTATAGCTAGATATAACCTAGTAGTACTACTAGGTTTAGTAAGGGAATATTATTTATTAATATAAGTAGAATTAATACTAGATATACTAGGGAAAAACGGCCCTTACCTCGCCTAAAGACCTAAATATATAGTTATAAGATAAGGTTAGGAACCGCTAACTATTAAAAAACTAAATAGCCTTCCTAGTTAGGGACCCTAGGAGGGGCTATTAGATAGGTCTCTTAACTAGGTATTATATATATTAAATAGACTAATTCCTACTAGATTAGCTCTATACTAACTCTTATATATACCTATTATATTTTATAGAAAATAGGCCGTAGCAATAATTAATAGTAGTATATAAGGGAACTTTATTAACCCTAAATTCGTTATAAGCTACTAACTATTATACTAAACTAAGGATTATCTATACCTACTAAGTATAGTAGACGGCTCCCTAGTAACCTATAGAAAAGAATAGGTCTATATTAAAATAGGACTTAACCCCTTATCTCTAGGAAACTATAAGAAGAAGATTAGTCTTAACCTAATAGTAATACTAGAATATAATATAATCCTAGGTATCCTATAGTTAAAAATATATATACTCTATATTAACTAGAGGATAGAAGAAATTACCTTCCCTAATAAATAGTATATTAGATACCTTACTATAGCTAGGAGAACTAAGTTACCTACTAAGAGTAGCTAGAGCTAAGAGCTAGAGCTAGAGAAGTTAAAGCTAGTAAGCTAGAACTTAGAGAGCTAGAGCTAAGAGAGCTAGAGTAGCTAGAGCTAGAAGAGCCTAGTAGAAGTTAGAGAAATCTCCCTAGGGGCTATAAAGTATATAAAATATAGAGAAGAATAAGTCTATACTATCTACCTAAAACCTAGTTAAGAGATAGAATAAAGGATTATTATACGTATATAAGTAGGTTACCTAATAAGGGGAAAGCCTATACTCGCTAACTATAGGAAAGCTACTACGTATTTTATAGCCTCTATAGAATAAAAGAGGCCTTAAGCTAAGAATACTAGCCTAAAGTTAGTTAGAGGAGATTACCCCTAGAGGATCTATAGGTAATATAGTAAAGCTAACCTAGGACGGCTTACGCAGCCCGGCTAAGACTAGGGCCGCTAAATATAAAATATTAGTATAAAGAGTAGGAATCTCTTAGTAACTAATAAAGGTAATATAACTAGCAAGTAAATATATAGGGAACTTAGTAGTATTATAAGACCTACTACTACTAACACCCTAGAGGAGAAACCCCCGCTACTAAATATAGAATCTATACTAAAATAATTCTAGAAGTATATAGACCTCTATAAGAAATAAGAAAAGGGAGCTTTACCTTAATACTAACCTTAGGATTATAAAATACCTCTTATACTAGAAGCGCAACCTATGTTTAAACCTATCTACTCGCTCTTCTAAACTAAGCTAGAGTTTTTATAGAAATACCTAGAAAAGAACCTAGAAAGAGGATATATCTAACCTTTATTATTACCGGCCGGATACCCTATCTTATTTATCCCTAAGAAAAACGGCAAGCTCCGCCTCTATATTAATTACTAATAGCTAAATAATATTATAGTTAAGAACTGTTACCCTCTCTCGAGAATTAATAAACTATAGGATAAGCTATAAACCGCGAAGTACTTTATAAAGTTTAATCTCCGCGACGGCTATTACCTAGTTTATATTAAAGAAGAGGAAGAGTAGAAAATAGTATTCTAAACGCGCCTAGGATATTTTAAGTATATAGTAATACTATTTAGGCTTACTAACGCCCTAGTAATATTCTAGAGCCTTATAAATAAGATACTACATCTGTATTTAGACATCTTTTATATAGCCTACCTAGACAATATTATTATCTACTTAGATATCTTTAAAGAATATATAGAGTATATTAAGAAAGTTCTTAAAGCTCTAAGAGGGAAAGACCTATAGATTATACCTAAGAAATATAAATAGATTACTTAGAAAACGGAATTTCTAGGGTTTATTATTATACTAGGATAAGTTAGTATAGATAATAAGAAACTAGACGCGATTTAAGATTAGCTAATACTAAGAACGGTAAAAGATATATAATCCTTTCTTAGATTTGCTAACTTTTACCGAAAATTTATTAAGAAATACTCTAAGGTAATTAAGCTACTTATACGCCTTATAAAGAAAGAGTATAGTTTTAAGTAGGTAGAAGCCTAGTAGATAGCCTTTAACTCTCTAAAGTAAATATTCTATAAAGCCCCTATCTTAGGTATTTATAACCCTAAACTACTAATTATAGTAGAAACTAATACTTCTAACTACGCTATCGGCGCTTGCCTTAGCTAACTAGATAAGTAAGGCTAACTCTACCTAATTATATATTACTCGCGTAAGATAATACCCCTAGAGCTTAACTATAATATCTATAATAAGGAATTACTTACTATAGTTATAGCTTTTAAGATATAGAGATATTATCTTAAAGGAGCTAAATACTAAGTAATAGTCTATTATAACTATAAGAACCTTACGCACTTTATAACTACTAAGAAATTAACTAGAAGATAAGTTAGGTAGGCGGAGGAATTAGTATCCTATAATATAAAGATTATCTATAGAAAGGGATCTAAGAATACTCGCGTAGATACGCTAAGTAGAAGAGCTAACTATATAGTAGAAAAACCTAGTTTATAGCTAGCGGTGCTTAAATAAGAGGAAGATAGTACTCTTATAGTAGTATATATTACTTTACTATAGCTAAATAAAATAACTAAAGAAGAGTTTATCCTAGTTAGGTAACTCGCGCCTATTATACGGATAGGCGATAACAACTAGACGCGTAAAATCTAAGATATCTATAAGTAAGACTCTATAGTATAAGAACTTAGTAAGATTAAGAATAACCCTTAAGTAATAAAGAATATAGATAGTACTATCCTATTTTTAGGATTAGTCTATATTTCTAAGCTACTATAAGAGGAACTAATTAAAGATCTCTATAAAGTACTAGTATATAGTTATTAAGGAATAGATAAGATAATTAAAAGACTCTCTAGGAACTACTACTTCCTAGGGCTAAGAAGAACTGTTTAACGGGTAATCTCGCAGTATAACCTTTATATTTAAAGTAAGGCCTTAAGACACGTACCCTATAGACTACTTTAACTATTACTAGCCCTAGAACAACCCTAGTAGTTAATTATACTTAACTTTATTATAGATCTACCTTAGTTAAAAGAACCCTTAACTAGCACGCTCTATAACTTAATCCTAGTTATTATTAATAGGCTTACTAAGTATATATACTACCTACCTTACCTAAAAACGGCAACTACGGAAGATCTAGCCTATATCTTCCTTAGGATAATTCTTAGCAACTATAAGTTACTAGATAAGCTCGTCTTAGATAGAGATCGCCTATTTACCTTATAATTCTAGTAGAGCCTTACCCGATAGCTTAGTTCTAAATATAAGCTCTCTACTACGGCGTACCTGTAAATAGACGGATAAATAGAATAAATAAACTAGACCCTAGAGTAATACCTTCGCTGTTACCTTAACTACGCATAGGACAACTAGGTAAAACTATTACCTCTTGCCTAGTTCGCCTATAATAGTTTAAAGGCCTTAGCTATATAAGAGTAACTGTTCTACGCTAACTACGGGTATAAACCTATAGCCTATAGAGAACTGATACTAAGCGAATCCCTTACCTAGAAAGGAATCCTATAATCCAACTAGCTAAAAGCACTTTATAAACAGCTTAGCCTTGATATAGAATACAACGGATTTCTTATATCCCGCTACTATAATAGACGGCACTAGGAGGCACTAAAGCTTAAAAGGGGGGATAAGGTCTACCTCCTTAGAAAAAATATTAAGACTAGGCGTCTAAATAATAAACTAGATTTTAAGAAAATCGGTCTATTTAAAATTAAAGAGAAACTCGGGAAAGTTAATTACTATCTTAAGCTACTAAGCAATATAAAGATAGTACCCGTTTTTCACGTAGTACTACTGGAACTAGTACCTAAAAACGCTACGCTAATTAAATAAATAGAAGAAATGGTACTAGAAAATCTAGACGCCGATGAAAATATAGACTAGGTAGTAGAAAAGGTACTCAATAGCAGCTATATTAACGGTTAATTTAGATACCTCCTATAATAGGAAGGAGACTAGGACTATACCTAGGAACTACTAGAGAACTATAATAGCTGTAGAGACCTTATTAATAACTTCTATTACTAAAACCCGGATTAACCTAAACTAGAAGCTCCTTAAACACGAAGGACCCGAAATCGCACTTAGGTATTAGGGATAGCCGAGCCGAGTTAACTAGCTTAGACGCCCTAGGAGGCGTAGTAGTAGAACTAGCCCTAGGAGAACTAATAGACTGGTTAGGATCTATAGCAGCGCTATTAGCTAAGGACTCGCTATGTAGGCGCTTTATTAATTGTCTAGGCGCAGCCCCTTTAGGGTTAAATAGACCCCTACTAAGGCCCTTAGACTTAAGTCTCTTAATCTCCTTAAGGTCCTCTACCGTCTTAGCCTTCTTAGAAATTATTAAGCTACTATGTTTCTTTAATAACTCCCGCTGCTTGCGCACCCGCTAAAGACGACTTATATTCTTCTATAGTAAGTTAAGGACTATCTACTCCTCTACCTCGGCCTTATCTAAGGTACTCTTTAGATGGGAAACTAGAATAACTATTAGTAAAAACTCTAGAAGAAACTTAACTAAGGACGAATAGTTAGAATCCTTAAGACTACTCCCGTTATAAGAGGATAAACCGCGCCGGGTACACTTGCTATAGCGATAGAAACCCGCGATATCTATCTGATATACTACCTTAGGAGTCCCCTCCTTCTGTTTCGCGTTCGCTAATAAATATATACTATAAGGAATAGGTATTGTCTTACTAAAGATATTAATCTTTTCTATAAGAGACTTACGCTTAGTTAACTAATTGTTATACTTGCACTTGTTGGAAGATATGTTGAGAAAACTTATAGAGGAAGAAAATAAAGAAACAGCTAAACGCTAGATATAGTCTAGTAGGGAAATCTTTAGGACGAAGATCCTTAAGGTAGGGGGTAGTGTTACGAACCTAAGGGAACAAGGGCTTTATAACTCTAAGGGTAGAAAGCCTATATGGGAAAAAGTACTCTAAGAACTAAGGATCCGCGCGGGAAACTAAGCCGCAAGGGAAATCTAGGTAGGATACGCGTAAGCTATAGTACGACGCGCTATAGATAGATTCCTACACGGGAAAGTAGCCCTTAAGGAATACGGTTACCGCTGGAAACTATAGGCAGGATTCCTATAGGGGAAGAAGGTCTATAAGGGTAAAAGGGTAGAATAGGTAGAAGGGATGTTAGGAAGGTTAGGGTAAGTTAAATATTACGACCGTTCTGCACCGACAAAAGCCGGAAACTAGAAAGGTGGTTAGGCGCTAATATTACGTGCACCCTACTAAGAGGACCTACTTTAGATTATACTTGATCTAAACCTCTGATCTATCCCCTCGATCTAAGTAGCATATCTATATACTTAATCTAGATTGTATAGCTTTCCTAGTAGTATATAGTATATACTTGTTAGCTAGACATTTGACCCTTTGTAGTTAACTTAAGAATCTAATCTTTACCTATTAGAGTAACAGAGCCTTATTGCGCCCGGCGTATACGTAATTACTTCCTTCTCCAATTATTGCCTCCCCGCTCTTGTCCTTAAGGTAAAACCTTCAACCTAATTACCTGCTAGGCGACTCTGAAACCTAGTGGAAGAGGCCTGTCGTTATACTAAGAATAAATAATTAGAATCCTTAAGACTACTCCTATTATAAGAGGATAAACTACGCTAGGTATACTTACTATAGTAATAGAAACCCGCGATATCTATCTAATATACTACCTTAGGAGCCCCTTCCTTCTATTTTATATTCGCTAATAAATACGTACTATAAGGGATAGGCATTGTCTTACTAAAGATATTAATCTTTTCTATAAGAGACTTATACTTAGTTAACTAATTATTACACTTACGCTTATTAGAAGATATATTAAGAAAACTTATAAAAGAGGAAAATAAAGAAATAGCTAAATACTAGATATAGTCTAGTAGGGGAATCTTTAGAACGAAGATCCTTAAGATAGAGGGTAGTATTATAAACCTAAGGGGATAAGAGCTTTATAACTCTAAGGGTAGAAAGCCTATATAGGAAAAAGTACTCTAAGGACTAAAGGTCCGCGCGGGAAGCTAAGCTATAAGGGAAATCTAGTTAGGATACGCGCAAGCTATAGTATAACGTACTATAGGTAGATTCCTATATAGGAAAGCAGCCCTTAAGAAATAATAGTTACTACTAGAAACTATAGGTAGGATTCCTGTAGGGGAAGAAGGTCTATAAGGGTAAGAGGGTAGAATAGGTAGAAGGGATATTAGGAAGGTTAGAGTAAGTTAAATATTATAACTATTCTATACTGATAAAAGCTAGAAACTAGAAAGGTAGTTAGGCGCTAATATTACGTGCACCCTACCGAGAGAACCTACTTTAGATTATACTTAATCTAAACCTCTAATCCATCCCCTTAATCTAAGTAGCATATCTATATACTTAATCTAGATTGTATAGCTTTCCTAGTAGTATATAGTGCACACTCGTTAGCTAGATATTTAACCCTTTATAGTCAACTTAAGAATCCAATCTTTACCCATTAGAGTAACAGAGCCTTATTGCGCCCGGCGCACACGTGATCACTTCCTTCTCCCTTCATTGCCTCCCTGCTCTTGTCCTCAAGGTAAAACCTTCAACCTAATCACCTGCTAGGCGACTCCGAAACCTAGTGGAAGAGGCCTGTCGTTACACTTATTATTATTCCCTTACGTCCAGCTCGACGCCTGTATCCTACGCTAAGGTCGACCAACGAGACAATTTAATGACGAAAGTTCTACTCTTGCTAGGAACGGTTAAAATAGTGTAGGAAAGAGAAGGAACTGCGGAGAAATAGACACCTAACGATAAGATAGAAAAAGGGGATTTTCGGTTTTCCAGGAGAAAGTTACTTACCGAGTGGTGGCTATGGCAGCTATGGAAAGGGAAATGGAGGTTCTACACTTTCGCCGGGCTTTTTGTGTCCGGCAGTCGGCTCAATACTCAAATACAGATATGGTAACACCTATTAATAATTAACATTGGAATAGAATCTGCCGCTTCATTAAAAGCTTACTAGCGGGATGCGTAGTGGCGCATTCGTCTTCCTTGACTGCTAGCGCGGTATCGTTTCGTCTCCTGTTTTCCCAAGTTGTGCTGCTATTACCATAAAGGTTGACAATTGATAAAAATACGGAAAACTAAACGAGTTTGCGACAGTTGCAAGAGAGAGTGACCTCGATTTGCGGAGTGTCCTACGGCAACGGAGAGCTTGGAGTTGTGCAGCATCCACTTCAGGTTGAGGCATCGATGGAAGGGTGAATTGGGGGTGACACCTGAGGGTTGGCCGCGTATAGCCGTATCCTATTTGTGAAGGAGGAAATGATGTCGACTTGATCAGCCTCGAGGTCGTAGATCGCGAAGATGGCAGGGACAAGGCGAGAAGTGCTAGTGCGGACAATAGCGGCGTGTGTAGCCAGGTAGTTAATGAGACAAGCATTTAAACAAGACGAGACTGTCGTATACCTAGGGTCTTGGCGTCGAGGAGCCAGTTCAACGATGGAAGATAGTGCGCCGGAGCAGCATTAGCAGGTCGCGTTAACGGAATCCATAGGTACGGACGCGCAGACGCTCCATCTCCAACTCGGTGCTTTCGCTCTTACTAGATAACGCCTCGTCTACCTGTCCATCTCCGTCGCAGGTTTTCCGGCCCGCTACCCCACCACCCCTTAACGCTGCGATTTTAGCTGGCATTTAGTTCTAGCTTTCCCGATAGAAAGGCTAATGAAGAAGAGATGATTTCAACTGCTTCAAAAATGCTAACACCGGGCGGCGTCAAGTATAGCAGCACTCACCATGTTAAAGCCCCTAGACCGAACAACTCCCCGATGAGGTCGAGGAGGTTTTTAGGTCTGCTAAGGGCCATTATATAGTCGAAGAGAAAGCCTGACTCTAAATCAATCCAAACCTAGCTGCGAATGACGTCGAGGGTGGAAAGGTACATTTCTTCCTTCTTCAATCAACCTTAGGGTAGCCTTCCTGATATTCTTACCTGTTGGA
Source organism: Dothiorella sarmentorum (assembly GCA_023082095.1). Classification (NCBI taxonomy): domain Eukaryota; kingdom Fungi; phylum Ascomycota; class Dothideomycetes; order Botryosphaeriales; family Botryosphaeriaceae; genus Dothiorella; species Dothiorella sarmentorum. The sequence goes on from JAJMVL010000132.1 coordinate 16,733, forward strand.
CGAAGAAAAGGAACGACCGTTCGCCTAGTTACTCCAACTAGTGCGTAGGCCTAATATACCCCCCTCCCCCCTCTGATTTGTAGGGATGCTCAAAAAGGCAGAGAAATGTGGCCTTTATCCAACATTACTCAGCACTGTTTGCGCTCCACCCCTTGATCACTCCACGGGTATCAATGGTTATTCTACCATGAAATTGACAAACAGCACCACTCCTCTGAGGAGTCTCGCCCTATCTCTAGCAGAGTATCGCTACCCCAGAACCGCACCATCGCCGGCGACATCCTGACGAACCCTCTGTCTGGCTTTTGTCCAGGATCAAGCCTATTAATTTTTGGCCGATTGCGCGAGACGTGGACTTCAGACACAGGCCAGAACATGGAACCAAGGCAAACCTGCCTTGATACCAGGTAGAAACAGGCGGCGATGCAGCACAGCCGGGTGGTTGAACATGTCCCGCGCATCGCACCATCGACCATGACCTCGCACAGCCTGCAGGTATTTTGTTCGCTCCGCTGTAGGACTGCCCTTTAGCTTACGTTGCTCATGATGATCCACATGTTCTTTGTATTGTTCAAAACTGTTGCTTATGATGAATCACATGTTGTTTATGTTGTTCAAAAGGTGTTGTTCGAAAGGTGTTGCTCAATGTTGAACAACATGTTCTTCGTGTTGCTCAAAAAGTGTTGTCTGAAAAGTATTATCCGAGTCAACCTCTAAGTATAGCCTGCTGTGGTTTGATTATCCACCGGGAGGATTAGGTGACAGAGTGTAGGCTGCTTCTGTTCATGAAGCCTGGGAGAAATGGAACCTCACATTACAACACTCTACCGTTCGCATGGCGCTGCCCAAGCACTTCCTGGCCGAGATTCACGATGCATCCGACCCTTTCGTTGCTCATCATGGACGTCGGACACCTATAAAATGGAGGCAATCGAAGGGTGCTAGAGTACCACCTTGTTGGCGGCGACTGCATCTCTATATTCAACACGACAATAACGTTGTTGATTCCGAAGACTATGGCTATTCCAATGACGGCTTCAGCATGTTCAAGCAGAAGATCCTCACCCCACTGCCAACAGGTCACCACTTCAACACCCCACCTACTTGAATCTTGCTAGGAAAGGGTTGCACCTTGCCGATTTGACTCTGCTCGATTTCTCTGCCCTGATGCCAGATTTTAGTCAATACTTGTATCTTGGTTCCTTAGTCTGTCTCAGGCTCCCTCTCGTCATCCAAGCTCGCCCACGTCCACGACATGCTCAGCCGAAATCCCCCCCATCAATCCCCCAAGACGACCATCGCTTTGCCCCATCCCAGTCCAACTCCTCATCACCAACTACAAATTCCCCCACCCAAACCCGCGCCTCACGCCGTCCAGTCCCCATCACTCCAGTCCCGGCCACCGCCCCGCCACCTTCCACCCTCCGAGATAAACTGTCGTCCGCGAAAACGCCTCACCGCCACCCCACTTCCAACATACTCCATAACTCAGAAACACGGCTTTGAGTCCATCCTCCATCGCGTCGTCGCTTGCAACCAAGCCGACCGACCTGCTCCAGCCCCCCAACCAAGCGTTCACGTCGACCGCCGACACGCCCACGCTTCTCGACCTTCCTGTTCCGCCCACCAACGAGTTCTGAGCCGAGCCACCGGACGCCTGCCTCCCGATCGCCCGCACGGTTTTGTCTCCAATCATCGGGCTTCCGGCGCCCGGGCGGTTTTAGGGAAAGGGTTTGGCTCGCTGGTCGTCGGCGCGTCTGCCATCTTTGGGTGGCAGACGTTGCTGGGTCTTTGCGGGGGTGAGTGGCTGATTTGGGCGGGTGGGGGGTGGGAGTGGGGAGATGGTGGGTGAGAGATTGGGATATGTGTTGCCCGTACGTGGGCTTCGGTATGTTGTGAAGGAAGCGAGGTTGGGGAAACATGCTGTTGTTATGTTATTATTTTGCGTGGGTGAGGTGGGTGTTTGGGTTTATGGGGCTCTGTTGGTCGTTCGAGTGGAGCTGTTGTGGGTGATGTGGTTTGGTCTGTTAAAAGGTTCAAGGCCGCCCACCTACCACAACGCCGTCTTACTTATATACAACGTAACGTCTTCTCTGCGCGGCCCCAGTAGACGTCCTCATTTACCTTATAACTACGCCTCCTTTTCCTGCCTACCTTTCTAGCCGCTTGACCTTAGCCTCGTCCTCTACAATGTCGACAAGCTCTTTGTATAACAAATCATCAGAACTAGCGCGACAGCACTGGGGGCATTCGAGGAATTAGTCGTATTCCCGACCAACTCCGCCAACCTTCACAGCCACTGCTTGGCCGCAAGAGTGGTGGGTGCGTCGCACTTCTGCTCCGTCCTTCCTTGCTCACGCCGCCCTAATTTCCACCAACCAGTCGGGTTTTGCGAGAACAAGGTGTTTAGCGATACAGGTGGATGCGCTGTACGCAGGGGGCAATGGTGCTTCTGCGTTGCTGAAGGTCAGTTCCACACAGGCTCACAATGGCGCGGGATCCTTTTTGTTGTACTCAAATACACATGAGGTTACGGATGGCGTTGAGAATATTTGCCATGAGCCGCGTGCTTCCATTTCTTTCCGTCAAACAATTAACGAGACGGCTATTTAGGACGCACCGGAAAGGGTGACACTTACATCCAGGTTAAGCCGATTGCTCCGATGTCCATGCCGGTCGGAAGGCGTCAAGGCCACCATTGCCGCCACTGCAGCCACCATGGCAATCAAGGTGGCAAGGGTGGCACCACGAACAACAGCGAGCGTAACAAGAACAGCAACAACAAGGAGGCATTCTGCCCCCTATCTGCACCGATGGTCAATGGGCTTACTTCTCCATCCTAGTCCGACTATGCGACACCATGCCACCCCTCCCAGCTCAGCCACCATTTCTGCTCCACGCCTTCCCACCTGGAAACTCTGCTCACCGCCTTTTCTACTAGACTCATTCTCTGTCTCTGTCTCTCTCTCTCTTTCTCCAACTTGGCCATTTGAGTTGGTCATCTGACGCAAAGGCGTATGAGCTCCCAGGTAACAATGCCCAAGCTCGATCACGCCTTCGCTCGACGGCTTTACACCCGAAAAGCTAAAAATTAGTTCACCAAGCTCGGCCGGATCTCCGCCGCTCCCCCGGCTAATCGTCTTGTTGACGGCGACGGAGCATGGTCGAAAGGTTGACGAGACTTGTTCGGTCAGCGTCAGTAGCACTGACACCCATCAGAGAAATCAACGATTTCACTAGAATGAAAGCGCCGGCATGCTACTGTTACATCACCGGTGCCAATTAACCAGAACGGCGGTGGCGCGGAGGATGGATAAGTGTGAGTGGTGATGGCGCAGGAAAAGGATACAAGAGCGGAACAGGCTCTTCCATCGCAACAGCCTAACTGTCCAGGCTCAATTTAGACAGGAGCTCTCGTCGGAAAAGTCCTCGATGATGATGAAAACAACAACAAACATGAGAAGTTTATCTCCTGATCAGCCTTCCCACGGCGTAGGAGCCGGTTTTCGTGGATTTTGTTTAAACTCTTGAATTTCAAGAGTTAGCCGACGCGCACGGGCCTCGAACTCATGACAACTCTTTGGACGCCGACTCTGGTGCGAATCGCAGATAGCAGCCTCGAAATGGTTCTGTGATTAGTTTGGTTCTCGTTCCTACTGCCAACAACCGAGCAACAAAGCAAAATCTAGGCCGTCCCCCCACCACCGACGATGCGACCGACGCAAATGTTTCCACGACAGCACCCAGGCAGACGCTTGTGGTGTGACCGACACACGTCTTTTTCTCATTCCTCTTCGCATGTTCCCGCGGCAGTTTGCAGGCTGATGTGAGTGTTGCGCCTCACCATGTCGCCACTGGCATCTCTCCGTCTGCTCCCGCCGCAGTGATGCGACTGATGTTTTTCCTTTCATAGTGCCGCCTCTCGCGTTACTCTTGGTGTCTGGTCCGCGAGATGACGTGACGGGCGCGACGAGTATCCGCGTTTCAATGCGTCTCTTTCGTTGAACACAATTCCAGTCGCCGCTTTTTTCCTCTAGGCGGCCCCTTCCCATCAGCCAGCAGAAGACCGCAGGTCAACGGCAGACAGCGACTCATTCAACCCGCAACTCCACACGCACCTCCGCACTCAGCTCCGCACCCTCTCCGCACCGCCATCGCATCGCTCTCCGTCGCCCGAATCCACCCCCGGATGCACTCGCCATCCTCATCCTCGTCATCCGAAAGCGTGCTGGCCTAGCTCGAGCAGCTTCCTTCGCCGCACAGGCCCCATGGCAGATGGCCTCGCTGACGACAGCCCGGCAAAGCGCCCTCACCTTGCCGACCACGACGATGAGCCAGCCCCGCGACCGCCCAGCAAGCGCCGCAACACGCCCTCGATGACCGACTCGCAGTGCAGCAGCCCCTCGGTGCGCCGCCTAAACGACACGCTGCTGGCCCAAGACCCCGTCGCCGCCCGCGACTTCGCCCCGGCCCAGCTGCCCCTCGCACTCAAGGCCATGATGCGCCGCATATCTACTTTGAAATCCGGACTGGCTGTGCTGCCCGATTCGCTGGTGCCGCCTCCTCCGCTCCCTCCTCGATACGCCCGCCGACGCTGACCACCATGCCAGAAACCCGAACTCGTCGACGAGTATGACGAATTCCACTTCGAAAACGGTGCCAACCGCACCACGCCCGGCCCCGCGCCTTCTCTCGACGCCGTGCGCAAGATTGTCGAGCTGGCACACGAGTGCTCCAACGGGGAACACTGCGAGGCCGAATGGAATGGTCGCGTGCACACCGCCGTGCTGGATCTGGCTCTGTACAACGGGTGCTTCAGGGAGCGCACCCAGTTCATAAACTGGTACGAGGAACGCGGTATCTGCCACAGTAGCAATCCCGACTGACACAAGACTGCAGTAACGCGGCGCGAATCCACCCAAAGAGCCTGGTCCCCTCGCTCCGCGAGAGCGAGAAGACGAAGGCGAAGATGGTCGACCTCGTCGTGTGCCTGCGCGCCGCCCCGGCCGAGGTCGGATGCATGCGCCGCATCGTGCTCGACTCGCACTCCAAAACCCTCTCCATCAACCAGACCACGCACCCCCCGCTCATCGCCGCCCCCATCGCCCTCAGCATCGAGACAAAGCGCCCCGGTGAGGATTGGGACGCGGCGCAGCTGCAGTTGGGCATCTGGGTCTCGTCTCAGCTCAACCGCCTCGAGCAGCTGGTGCATCACAGCTGGGAGAAGGACTGGCGCGAGCACCTCCCCGAGTTCCTGCCGCTCCTTGTTGTGCAGGGGACTGAATGGAACTTCCTCGCTGCTACGCGCGACGCTGGTGGCCAGACTGTGAGTGCGACTGCTGCCCCGTCCCGTCTGTGTCAATGTTGACGCTCGGCAGGTTCCCTGGAGAAAGATCATATTCGGCGTTACTTTGACGGACCTCGGTGTCTTTCAAATTGTGGTCGCACTGCAGTATCTGGCGCAATGGGCTCACTCGTCTTACCGGTCCTGGTTCTGGGAGTCTGTGTTGTGTATGCCCGTCGCTACTGACGCATCCGCAACACGAGGTCGGAGTGTTTTTCTCCAACATGTTGACCATGCGGCTGGTTCGCGTGGTTTGTTTTGGAGGTGCGGTTTGGTGGTTTCGGGCAGCAGTATATTTAGTAATAACACCTTATTATTCTTTCGGTGTATTCTTAAACATGTATCTGGCCTTATGGATAAGTAAGGCCATCTTTGTGACGGTATTCGATGTGACCAAATCCCTTGGCTTAAGAGATATTCAGTACCGGCGCTCCCAAGTATTTCTGAGCCTGTGGCGATTTCGCTCATCGATTTCCCGAAAGACGAATACAGACGTAGGCCCTCCCACCTCGAAGTATAAGCGAGTCAGTTGAGCAGATTCATCGAACACGCAGAAGCCTGTTGAGGAGCGGCAACGGCTATATACCGCTATCCACGCACCTCGCCCATCGCCACTGCCGCCATCCATGCTCTCTCCGAATGCCAGTAAAGCCGGCCGGCCTCCATTAACACCCCGTTCGTAGTCGTCCACACGCGCGCGACACCCCTCACCCCGATTCTTACGTGCTGACCGGTTGCCGCAGAGATGCGAGCAGGTGGAGCGGCTGGAGTGCACGTGAGCAGGACGGCTGGCGGACGGGGGAGAAGGCCTTGGTGGTGTTTTCTATGGAGCAGGGCGTGGCTGCGGGTCGTGTCGGGACGCGCGGCAAGTGAGCATGTGCCGTGGGGCTGGGCGAGAGGGAGGCTGACTTGGGTGGTGGTGGGTGGGGGAGGAGATGATGGCGATGGAAGAGGGCGACGAACTGCTCGCCTGGGGTGGGGTTGGTGGTGTTGCGTGGGATGGCGGAAGGGGGTAGGCTGGGTGGGGCGGGCGGAGTTGGAGATGGGAATGGTCTTCTGCTTTACCTCTAAGGTGAAGATGCCTCGGACTGGCTTAAAGCGCTGTAGTTGTCTCCACCAAATTTGTACCAGTAACCTGGCAGACGAGTTTGATGATACCCTACTGAATGTCCCGCTTCTCCATCTGTCTCGTTCCCCCGTTCAACACGTGAAGGGGGCAGATGGGGCGGGTGTTGAGTATCCCAATCAAGGGGATGATTGGCTTTAACGGGCCAGAGGGTTGGGTGATGAAGTATGTTTTAAACACTCATCCCGAGATCCAGGATAAGATGTATAACGACGAGAAAAGATCAGATGTGCAAACAACAAAATAAATAAGGCGGATAGGTTCAACACACATGACATAGGTGATACCTTACTTGCTGGATCCACCAATGCAGGTGGTGGCGTTGCGTATGAGCACACCGGCTGTCTCCCTCGTGCTCTGCGTGGCATTCCTGCTCAGTCGTAGTGTTGAAGCCAACAGGTTCTGGACTTGGGTATAGTTGACTAGATCCGGCCGATGCTTTGCAAGATCCTGGGGTATGTTCTTCGTTGACGTGCTGCATGTTTACTGCCGGCAGTCAATTCCGCAAGTCGTGCATAGGGTTGGGGTCCGGTCCGGCTTCGATAGCTATAAACTGAGGCGGATGGAGTGAAGTGGATGCTGTTGACGGGGGTCTAAAAGCAACGAGCATAGAAGAGTTGGTAGAGTAAGCGAAGAAGTCAGCCAACAGCACCCGGATTGACTGACTGTAGATAGCGCTATTCCAGGTTATTTTGTCTCTGGCTGCGCGAGCTCAGGCACCACCTTTTTCGCCCATGTCGCGCCGCTCATCACAGACTCTATCTCAACTACTTACCTTAATTGCCGCTGTCTTGACGACGACTGCAACTCGTCACAATGCTCAGCAATACCGCAGCCACACGCGCCTAATGCCGAACTACGACTTCCCAAGCTCTGCCGATGGGTCAGCCAAGCGTAGAAAGCACATAGTACAAAGGGAAAACGGAGATGGACGACGAGAAAACAAGGCACGCCAAGGAGTAAACTTACCCAGATACTCGAAGGCACGGTAGGCCTGCACACCGGCAAAACGACTCCCCCACTGTCGATGTGACGGGTGGTTCAAGCCCAATACGCCATGCACCTACGACCCCTCCAATTACCTCCCCTACCGTCTCCTTCGCCCACTCCGCCACCAGTTTGTAAACCCCTAGCAAACTCACCGTATCGCCCAGCTTATACATTTCCATTATCGTCACCGCGCCCACCCCATCCATGCCCGCAAAAACCAGTTCCCAATGCCCGCCCACGACCAGTATAAGCGGCAGCACCGGCAATCTCCTCTTCTTTACCTCCCTCCGACCTCTCCCTGCTGGAGCGGCGGCCTCGGCTGCGCTAGCCGCGTCAAATATGCAGCGGCCCATACGGCGAGCTGTCCTTTGGCGTGGCTCTTGTTCCCGTTAGGCGTCGTGGTCTCGATGCTGAGGATGAGCAGAGGTTTTCGGCGGGGCGGGAATGCCGTGTGATTTGGCGTACGAAAGGCTCGTCAGTGGGAAGGATGGGCGCTTCGGATTCGACGAGGGCGGAGAGGCGGGCGGCGGTGGCTGCGTGGAGATGGCGTTTTGGATTGGATGGCGAAGCTGAGGTTGTGGGTAGGGAGGAGGGGTTTCGGGGGAGGTGCAGGAGGTGGTGCTGGATGGGGTTGGTATTTCTGTACATGTATAAAGCCATCTTTGCGTCTCAGCCCATGCACGTACGCCTATTTTCTCAGAGTGTGATTGAATAATCTTGCATATTGGTGTGCTCAAGGTCGTGGAGGTGACACATCGCAACCTTTCGTAGGCCTAAATGAAGCCGAGACACAGGCTGAATGACCTGATAGAAGGAATGAGGACTTTGGTGGTGGTGTTTACGAGTGCTTGATCGTTCGCGGACAGCTTGAAATGCACAGGGCTATGCAACTGGATGGGTCTGTCTGAGGAACTGCTGGTGATGGTAATACCTTTCAGAAGTTTCGGGGTTGGAGGGATGATAGCCTTATCGTTGCCAGTTGCTTGTACGGGCATGTTGCATCAAGCCGTCGATGTTCGACGCTTCGCTTAGGCTGTGAATGAGGTCCAGGATCCAAGCTCCGCCACTATTCCGGAAGGGCATGGTGACGGGGTCGGGCTTCGTGAAGTCCTGTTTCTGGAAGATGCAGCCACATCCAAGGACTCTGGAAGTTGGCCGCAACTTCTCATGATGCGTGATGTGGCCCGACGTCAGCGGCACCACGCACCCTCTATAGCTAGCAAAGGCAATGTATGGATTGGTTTTTACACGGCAGGACCAGCCTGATGAACCCAGGCGCGTAAACTGTTCTGGTGGAGAGCGCTGAGAATCAAGTGGGGGCTCACCTTGAGATTGCCCGTCCTCGGGCCCGTCCACGGCCCCGTCCACAGTATCCCCCCTCTTCGCCAACTTTGACATGTATGCCATCCTAGAGCTACAAGTGCAGGATGCGACACGCTGAAGGTAGCCAGGGCGTGCCCGCAATCCAAGCGCACACCCGTTCCGCCTCTTGGGTGTGGACGATAGCCGCGCACGCCGAGCCAGAGCTTAGGGTGCTGAATGGCGTTTGTGACGATCGGGCACGGGATGTTCTCTTCGATGGGCTGCGCGAGGATGAGCAGTGTTGGTGTCCAGAAGCGCGAAGAATGCGATGGGGATAAGGGCAGTGGACTGCGATGGAGAGGTACTGCGGGTTTTTTCATGTCAGCCGCGATAACAAATTCCAGGAGACTGGACTGAAACTGACATGGAGGAGGCCGAATAAGCGAGCGAGCAAGAAACCGGAAGCGCAAGGTTGAGAGCTGGTGCCTAACGCTGTTGAGCAGGTCGATCACCGTGCCGACAGATTCAAGTGACCAGTAGGACTGCGCGTTTCTCTCGCTGTGCGTGCACGGGGAAAACTACCCAGAAGAGGGAGGGCAGGTTCGAGGAGCAGCATCCGATCATCCATGATCATGATTCGTGCCCGCTATTCGCTGCCTTGGCTTCCGATGTACTGCCTTCCAACGCCTCTCCACCCTCCACCGGCGCGAGGATCCCCTTGCCGACGGTGCGGCCGCTGTGACACCTCCCCTCGCCTGTTGTCTCCTACGCCTTGTATTCTTGTTGTGCCGTTCTGGTGGTTGGATTGTGGGTCGACGCGGCAGGAGTGAAGCCCATGTGCTGGTGGATGGAGATGGGGGTCGCGACGGGGGCGGTTGGATCGAGGCGAACGCCCGGGCTGAGGCGATGAAGAGGAAGGAGGAGATGGCGGTAGCTGGGCGAGAAACGGGGATGTTTCTGGAACGAGGTGTTGGAACGGTGGAGGGGCTTCTGCGACAGTGAAATATGGTGGCGAGAGGATGGCCGTGTTGTGCGACACGAAAGACCGGCGAATCTTCTGAGCACAGTGGTGCGTGGCTCGTTGGCTGGCGCAGCGGAAGTCAATATGTGACACTTTGGGACCTGCATTCCGGTGTTGTGTGGGAGAAGAAAGAAGATGATGCGCGTTTGTTCTGTCGCTTTCGCTAAAGACGACCCCGCACCGCCACCCTGCACCCGCTGTCTTCCATCACCCACTCTTCATCTTCTTCGTCATCCAACTTGCACTGTGCTCTTCATCATCGCGACATGATGGACGTGTCCTTTTACCCACTGCCTCCACCAACTTCGCCCACCTTGCGCGGTCTCTCCTCCGACCCCGTTCCCAACGAGCCGACACACTGGTAATCAGACTACCCGCATCCTCACTCTCGGACAGAGCTGAAGGTGGTCTGCAAAACCTGGACAATAAGGCCAGGCTGCCTCCTCCAGCCCAGGTAGGGAAACCCGTCCAAGCAAATGCTCCATCGCATGTAACTGACAAAATCCCCCACCAGCCACTCCACCAATTCCCGCCCTCGCGCAACGCCTTCAAAACTTACTTCACCCGCCATCCTCGCCACCCAAGCCAAAGCCACGTGCATCTCCAACGTGTACGAACCGATCAATGCGTTCCTCCGCCGCGAGGTTCCGCACCGCCTGCCAACGACTGACGAGGACCACGCCGCGTCCAACGTCTCGGACACCGATGGGGAGAGAGCGCCGTGGATCTTGCGGGTGAAAACGATGGGTAAGCGGCGACAGCAGTCTCAGCGCCAGCGTCTGTCTCAGCGCCATCGTTCTTCCCGGCAGCAGGGTTGCAGTAGCAGTCGTCTCTGCCGGGGCTTCGGCTGCAGCAGTTTCGGCGGTAACAGCTTCAGCAGCCGCAGGGTCAGCAGCCGCAGTCTTTGCCGGGGGCTATATGGTGCCGGCGCGGCCAGGCAAGACGGGCGCGAGGCTGGAGGCGGCGAAGGGCCGTCCGTATGCTGCTCGGTCAGAGCCATCTGGACTGCATCATGAAGGACGTGGGGAAGCGGGTTGCGGGTGGCGGAGAAGGCCGCGCAGGCGGACGAGCAGGGCTGCGATGGCGAGGGCGCCGAGCTGCTGGCGTGCGTGAAGCGTTGTCGGATGGAAATGACGGACAGGTTGCGCGAGTGGATGGCGTGCTGCTCAAACGGTGGTTGAAGGGTATCGTCAAGGATGCTGATGTGTCGGCGCACAAGTGATTCTGGGAAGGGGGCAAGAACATGTACATCGATGCTAAGTAAGTGGCTTCTTCGCTTGTGCCTGGTATTTGATGCTGATCCTTCTGCAGAGATGGTGATTAACGAGCGATATTACCCGTCGCCTGTCTTCAAAGTCATAAGAGTCATCCATGTCCTTGTTCGTTTTGCTTTCTGCCGTTGCTGTTGTCGTTCCCAAGCGTGGTGCTCGAGCCGTTCCTGTTGCTCAATCTCGTCGTCAGGTTCGTCCGTAGCCACAATACAGTCACTGCTGCTGCATCTCGCCCTCATTCTCCTCTTCCTCCATCTTTCCCTCACCCCCCTCACCGCGCGCGCCGCACACTTCACGCTCCACTCCATCTCCCCCACTCCTTCATATCGCTCTTCATCATCCCCACACTCATCCTCCCCACCACCCCTCCTTCGCCGCCTCAAGCGCCACTACCACCCACCTCTTTCTTCCTCCCCTCTCTCCGCAGCACCCACCATACGTACCCGCCCTCCAACTCCAGCTCGCCCACCCCTTCCTCCCTTCCCCCGCCACCAACCCTTCCTTCTCATCCGTCGTGTCGGCCGCCACTCCCATCGGCGGGTGGAGAACAACCGTTGCTATTGCGGCAGCATCGTCGTCGGCGGCATCCCGAGCTTGCTCTTGCTCCGCCGCCGCCTTCTTCACCCCATTCTTCTTCCACCCCCTGTGCTTCAGCTGCACGTCAAACGCCGCCGACGCCGCGTACTTCGGCTCGTGAGACGTATGTATGGCGTGGTGCCGGGCGTGGCAGCGGAGGAGCGTGTGGTGCCGCGAAGGCGGTGCGGGTGGCGTGCGAGGTTTTGAGCTGCTGATGTTGCGGCGGCGGCGGCGGCGGCGGCGGCGGCAGTTCGGTGACGGTGGTGCTGCGGGTCGGCCACTTGATGGGATTCATGCTGCTGCTGCTGCTGATGCGGCAATAATTCGTTGCCGGCGGTCTCCCACAATTCATCACCGGCCAACTGCGGCTGCTGCGGCAGACGAGATCGCTGCTGTCGCTGCTGCTCAGCCTCTGCTCTCAGCTCATTGCTCTCCGACTGCCTCGGAAGCGCGTCCTGGGACGAAGCGTGTAAGCCGCCCTCGTCGGTTCTGAATGGTGGAACGGTGGACGTATAGGAACAAAACTGTGTCGTTGGCTGGACAGCCTGTTTTCTACCAGGTGCGGATGCACTCAGATATGCGGCCCATATGTCTAGGATGGCGCCGGTCGACATGGAGGTCCTGGCTAGGAGGGACGTGGGGCTGGTCCATGTTCTTATGTTTTGGCTGACGGTACCGATTGTAGTTGTTGTTCAACGACTCTGCATACAGATAACGGGCTCGCTGCTCGCATCAGGGGAGCTCGGCTGCCGTAGAAACGTTGACGTCTACTGGTTCCCGTTAGCGCTTATGGGGAAGAGACAAGGCAGGCGGCTTACCGTTACTGTTCCAGCGGGCTTGGGCCTGTACTGCTGGAGAACAAGGTTTGGCCACCATCTCGTGGGCTACATGGTCAGCAGTGTGCTTTTACAGGGCTGGTAGAGTCGTTGGGCGTTCTCTGGCTGTTAGGTGACGCTCTGTCCCGCATCACCGCCTTCGATGCTGCAGTGATGGTATAGATAGGCCCAATGATCAAGCTTGCGTTTACGGCGCTGTTGCCTGTCCACAGCATCTTCTTTACACACAGCATGCCGTTCGAGTTGAGACGCATACACAGCTGTTGCTCTTGATCTTTGACGTCATCACTTGACGGCCGCACACGTCTATGTTCCTCGCGCTGTAAAAATTTAGCAAACGGCTTTGTTGCTATTAGGATCATAGTTTAAGTGGTGGATGCAGTAGTAAACGCTGGCGTTTCATCAAGCGAAGCTGATCAAGCACTAGACTTATAGAGGCATCAATAAAATTTACTCTGAGCGGCCCTACTCTTGGAGTATAAAACCATCGCGATCCGCTAAACAGAATACTTATCGATGCCTTAGAGTAGAGCTTACAAGCGCTGACGTTTCGAGCCCAGAGTACACGCGGGACTCTGGACCTTGTGCGCTTGCTTCGTCGTCCTCTATTTCTCAGCTTAAGCAACGACTACTACAATACACTTCTCTCTCCTCTCTCAGCCCTTCCATTCTACAACTTAGTCTGTTCAGGATGTCCAAGTAGGCCTTGTCCGGAAGCACTCTCCCATTGCAATAGGCTGACAGCTTTTCAGAAAATATAGACTCAGCAACAGGCCTTTTCATACGACATCTAAAGCCATCTACATCTGCTAGTGCGGCATGCCAACCGTGGAAAAGCCCTACCTACTGAGACAACCAACCTCCTGTCTGCGGCCATCTCCCCGTCCCAACATGTCCACTACCGAGCTCCCAAGTCTTTCATCCATATTTTTGTAGTTTGATCCACATATGTAAACATACACGCTTACGCCTCGTCGTCTGACGCCCTCACTGCCCCTTATTCACCGCATCGCTATCACGTTTCCCTAACCGCCCCAGCCCCAACTGCGGACTACCACAACGAGTGGTTTAACCATTCAATGCATGGTGTTTTCCCGACAACTTCCCAATTTAAAACCACGACCTCCTTAAAGGCGCGCTCCATTTCCCACAGCTACTCCCGGGAGGTCTTAATCTCTCTGTGCAAGTATTTAAACAGCACGCCGGCACAACAAAATCTCAGAGGGATGTGTTATAAGATATCGATTCTCCCTCCCACTCCACATGCCTCCACAAACCATTCAAGCCCTTCCCCATCCGACCTCATAACCATAAAAGCCAAAAACCTCAAAGAACATCCTGCCATCCAACTCTTTACCCAAGCCAGACTTGCTCATCTCGTTTCCCATTGTTCCACCACCCTTCGCTCCATCCACCACAACTGCAAATCAATCCCCCATTCCCCAAGAAATCCAAACCCCTCTCAGACAAGGATACCAACCACAAGACCTCAACCCACTTTTACCAAACAAAGGCAACCAGCAAGCACCAGCACAGCCCGAACGCCCCACGACCAGAACCGGGTGGCGTCATCTCAAGCCTGTGGCCAACGCACCGTCTCCAGCACGCCACGTAGCACCCTTCTGGTTTTCGCAGAAACAACCAAAACGGTAATCACGACGTCCAAGGCTCGTGCGCAGCGGTCATATCTATGTCGTCGTCTTCGTTCGTCGCTTCGAGATTGCGCTGGGGATGTCAGGCTCGCGCTGGTTCTTTGGGTCGTGCGGCGGATGGGCTTGGGCAGGCAACTGGCAAACGTGGAAGGGGCTGTACAACGGCTGGCGATGGGGTTTGGGTGAAGCGGAAGGGCTATTGGGGAGGCGAGTCTGAGAGGGGAGGGGAAAGCATGGACTCGAGATTATAGAGCATGGAGGTGATGGCTCTTTAGTGAACTGAGACGCAGATGGCGCTTGGCGGTGGGGTTTGGGGGTTATGTAGCTCAGGCTTGGCCTCATTTGTTTGGGGTTGTCATCCAGGTCTTTCTCACGGAAAACAGCGTCTGCAAGCCCGAGTAATTAGGGGTGCGCGACAGGGGAGTAGTGATTTGGGAAGCTGGGGGGTGCTGCTGGAATCGCTAAGTGGCGGAAAACCGGCCATGGAGAAGGGCGAGCGAGAACTGACCCACCAATGTCCATGGACCAGCAAGACGTGGCGCGTTGACGTGGACAGTAGAGGATGTTCGTAAGTGCTGGGATAGCCACGGGCAGCCACAGACGCCAAGCGCATAGCCGGGGACGGGTGAGACCAGCTGTGAGTGTGGCTGATGATGATCGGGGCCGGTGATGAGAGCAGCCAGCTTGGAATTGGACGCAAACCAAATCGAGGCGCGGCCAGTGTTGCGGTTGCCCGGCGAGAATTGATACCTGAAATTAAGCCAGATCGTCGTCATCGTGACACCAGCTTGTTGACTGGTCGTGATGGTTTGATGGGAGATTCACCCATCGAAATCGTATGGTCATCGTCCGCTTGGATCGTGCCTGAGATGGGGGAGAGGAGGCGGACCGTGGAGCGGTGAAGATAGAGAGCGTTATGACAGCCCGCTAAAATTACCGGAATACGAAGGGGAACACGTCCGCCACGTCCACAACAACTCGATCGAGTGGCCCCGCTGCTTGCCACCTCAAGCAACCTTACATTCGCCCTCGCTTCACCACAACGCAACAGCAGTGTGGCGACGGAGGAGATGGAGACGACGAGCGAGCGGGGCCAATTTATCAACAATGGGGAATATTGACGGGGTCCATGGCAGAGTCGGGCCCAGGAGAAGAATCAGCTTGGTCGAAGATTTGCGGTGGGCGAGGACTTGTGTGAAAACTGTGCCTCAGGTCTTGCGGGGCGACGGGCGTAGGGCTGCTCAGGCGACTAAGAGGGGAATTGCAGGCAAAGAAGGGTCCCTAGGCTGCTGGAGAAACAGGCAAATGGTTAGCGTTATTCAAAGACGGCTTATGTCAAGATCAAGCTTCCGGTGCGTAATCCACCCCGTCGGTCGGCACTTCGCATGGTTGCGGTGTACCGAGTCCGCCTGATGTCCGGCATTTCCGGCATGGAGAGGAACTCTTGTCTGGCTTGGAAACAATGGGCTGCCTGCGGGCTTGGTTCCCGGACGGGAGGCCCGGATCTCAAGCGATTAACCGACCGGACATCGAGTTTCGCCAGTTGCTAGGCTCTCCTCCCACTCAGAACAACTTGCTGTCAGACTCCACCTGCACCGTATGCCACCCTCCCAGACTTGTTTAGTCATCGGTAGCGAGCGGCAGTCGAAGCAGAAGGATGCTTCTGTTTCTTGGTCACCTGAAAGCGGCTGTCAGCAACGTATAATGGGGAGTGGAAGAGGTGCGCACTGTAGAGGTTGTAGGGCCGGGAAGAGACGCGACGAGACTCAGGAAATGTGATGATGCGTGGGGATGAGACTGACAAGCTTTAAGGCTAATCATAAGACGCGGGCGTGATGTAGATGATGGGGGTCGTGGCGAATGACGGGAAGGCTGTGTGGCTTGGCTGGGGTGGAAGGGGGTGGATCTTGCGTTGGACACTGGCAAAGCGCACGATCAATGCGAATGAGTGAGTGGATTGTGTTGTAAGCGCTACCTGTTAGTCGCCGGCTGATTACTCTCGCTGGGATGCACATTTTCTGGGCCGATGCAGGGATGGCAGCCTACTTAGAATGTCCATCCGTCATCCTCTCTGTGCCTGTGATTTCATTTTTCTTTTCGATTCTTTCTCATATTGTCATTTCGCGACGCGCTGGTTGCGTAAGTGGGAGTATTTGGAGCTGAGCCTCCGCGAAGGGTGAAGGAGGACAGATCAGGGTGGTCGGACGGCTCAGCTAAGACGACTTGGATCAGCTCTTTATCGCGCAATTAAGGGTAGGTGACCTAGGCAAATTCATCGCGTGTATCCGCCTGTCTTTCGCCACTTGCCGGCAACTATGTGATGAGCAACGAATTTCTACCATAACGTAAACCTGACCACTCATCGGCATAGCTTAGAGCAAAACTGTGCCTGAGTTCTTGTAATCACTCTCCAGGCCAGGAAACACGCTTGGCAATTCCTGTGCGAAGAGGTCTTCCCGGCCCTCAAGAGCTGCCCTTTCCCGCCACCAACGCAGCTTTGCACCGACCGATGCCACAGAACGAAACGCATCAAAAGCCGTCCAAACTAATCATCTAGCCAGCATCCGCTGAGAAAGAGGGCCAGGTCGCCGTCAGCCTGGTTCAGCGAAGATGACGACGACGGGAAGGGTCTTGAGGCCGTAGAACGACGAGGTGTGGGATCGCTAGTAACAGACGAAGACGTAGAGGAGTAAATGAAACGAAAAGACGAGCAGAGAAAACTCGGCATCATTGGTGGTGGCAATGTTAACACCGCAGACTTCCACTTTGCTCACAGACGAGGGCATGAGGATGACATATCTGAGGAATGGGGATGAGCGACAGCAAGGCCCGTGAATCAGTTGCACAAAGGTGGGATAGCAAAAAGCAGCCAGGAAGTTGGGGTCCAGTTGGCGGCGGTTGAGGAAGCTGGGCTGTAGGTCTGTCTGGCCGCTAACGAAGTCGATGATGGTGCGGACGCCGGTGGGGCGGCCGGTCTCGACGACGAAGTCCGCCGCTTGGCTTTCTCGTCATAGTTTAGCTTGTCGGCCTTGACATGTCACGATGGCTTGGTGAACTGTGCGTGTTTATTGTTAGTTGGGGAGGAATGAGGAGATGGGGTGGCAGATGGCAACTCTCATGTTCCAGCGCCATTCAGAGAAGCCGAGAGTCCTACCATAGATGCGGGCCGAGGCGGGGGAGAAGGTTTATATCGGTGGTAATCTGCAGGACTGAGGTTGCCTATAGTATTGCCTAATGAGCTAGAAAGAGGCAAAGCGTGTACTCCGTCGACGTAGTCGAGTTCTCTAATGCCTTTGGGATACCCACACGGAGGATCGAAGGTCTTACACAGGGATGATGAAACAACGCCCGTTCCTTTCCACCATCATGTCTCCCGCTACGTACGTATCGCCTCTTGCGACTGGCGCCGCTCTGCTCGGCTTGTATAGTTGCAACCACAGCTTACCTACGATCTTGACGGTGCCAAAGACAGAACGTCGGCAACCAGGGAGAGCAGGCTTCTCCTTCCTCCGTCGCTTGAGGGGCAAACGCTCCATCCGTTATAGACTCCGTCTCCAGAGACTTCATGGGCAGGGCTTGCAGCACGCGTTGATTGACGCTGTGATCTGCAATTGGATGCAGCAGTTGCCCTGCCTCTTACGTTCGCATCAATCGCCAACCACTGTGGTCATTTGTGTATGCTGTGGCCTTACACAGACCTTCCAACGCAACTAGTACCTTAAGCACGTCAATCTCTCTAGCGATGACCAGAACGCGGAGGCGAGGAGGGAGCGAGAATTACCGACGCGCAAGAAGACGTCGACATATTTCATCTCCTTGTTCTGTTGGCCGTGGACGCCTCGCTCCCGTTCTGGATGACATCTCGAACGGAATACCAAACCGACCACTATTGTATGACCGCCACGACACAGCCATGACCGCTTTCGGCGTCTGATGGGGGTTAAAGCCGATGCCGTTGGGTTGACGCCGATGGCGACAATGAGCTGGTCGAGGGGTCTGTGCCTGGAGTATTCAATAGGGTGGTAGCGCTGAGGTTCTGCGTGGGGAGCTTTGGGGTATCGAATGCAGCATATGCGCTGTCCATGGATTTGAGAGCTCCGCTCTGGTCGAGGTGCACCACTTGGGGCTCTCCAATGGCGCGTTGACACCGAAAATGTCTGCCACTCAATATATTGTCAGATGCGCAATTCAGAGCCGAGTGCCTGCCGCTGTCTGTGTTCTTGCCGACTGTTGGAGTGGGTGACGACGACGAGGCAAATAAGTGATGGGTTGTTATAAGGAGCCAGAGGAAGAGTTGCCGGCTATTGTACGCATGGTATACAACACACCATTCTCACGAGGTGGCTCCTTACGGAACGTCATGGTCCTCGGCATAAAATTACGCCTGCTTTTCTAGTGTGCCCTGCCTCGTCTGCCTCGGCTACCTCGTCTGCCTCGTCTGCCTCGTCTGCCTCTTCTGCCTCGTCTGCCTCGTCTGCCTCGGCTGCCTCGTCTGCCTTGTCTGCCTTGTCTTTCTGGGCCTCCAGTCGGCCGAGTGGCTAGCCACTCTTGACTCGCCTGGTGGTCCGCCGGGAGCCTCCCGATGTCACCGCCGCGCCATGAGTCCCGCTCTGTAGTTTTTCAGCGTGGAGTCGCTCTTGTTCTAAGCCGCGCGCTGCGCTTTTCAGTGTTGTTGTCTGGACCGTGAATCGAACGTTGCCGTGGTGCTTGCTGGAACCGGTAATCGTGATAAACGAGGTATTGAATTGCTTGTCGAAGCATCAACAGACGGAGCCGAAAGTAGCCATGAGTGCATGCTTCTCAGCTGCGACTGAGAAGCCGCCTGAATGGAGAAATGCGTAGGTCCAGAGGCAAAGGAGACAACAGGCGATTCGGCTTAGAGACGAGACGTGTTGGCGGCACTCGGTACCGGTGGATCAAGCCCAGTATGGTGTTTGGTCGGATACAAGGGAATCCCTCGGCGAATCAGGGTGACACGGATTGATGGCGAAGTTTTGGGCGGGCATCCATGAGACGGCGCCGGGTGAAGGCGAAGGCGCAAAGTGGGCGGCCGGCACTGCGGATGTGGGCGTTGGTTGATTCGACGGCGAATTTGGCCCAGAGGAGTGCAGGTTGGTGAATGGGTTGATGAAGATTAGAGCAAGGGCGAGGGCAAGAGCAAGCGGGGTGGCGGAGAGGATTGGTGGAGGAAGACGAATGGACAGAGAGGTGGTAACAAAGAGGAAGACTTGGGCGAAGAGAAGCCTGTGGTGGGGGATGGAAGGGATGAGGAAGATGAGGATATGGGTGGGTGAGCAGATTTTTTCGAATGAGCCTGAAGAGACGATGGACGACTGTTACCTTACTCCAATGAGGTTGGTGTATTTTAGCCAGCAAACGGAATGTCCGTGCCCACTCCTTTATATCTCAACTCACATCCTTTTGCACCTCCATGTCAGCCGCGTCTCGCTTCTATGCCCTTATATGCAACACTCGCCAGCAGTGCATTCTGAGCCCGACCACTATGGTGAGCCCATCAAGTACCTTCAAAGCCCACCACTGACCTCCTCGTGAAGGGCCACGTTGCCGTCAACAAACCATCTCTTCGACGCACGCGATACCTACTTTACAGCCAGAACCATCTCCCAACTCAAGCCGACGGCGGAAACATCCTTTCCCATCCGCAAACCCATCACCGCAAATGCGTACAAGCATACAGAGACAAAGGCTTAGGGCGAACATACAGGTATGGCGATGTGGAGAGAGGTGATGGAAACGAGAGTGCCGACTCCGAGCTTTAAGGGTCTATAACAAGGCACAGGACTGTGATTAGATCAGGGTTTGGGGCTGGGGTAAGAGTTGGTGAAGACAACGGACACATGTTCACTCAAGGCAGACGAAGAGAAGACTGAGCTGCGCGCAGATTGATGGCAGTCATCCGGCCACAGCCCAGTTTTAAATGCCGACAATCCATCAGGCGGCAACATGGAGGCGCCTAATCCGGCAGGGCGCCCAACTCTATGCCTTGCAGATCGGTAAATCTCTAAACCCTTACGCACTTCCACCCGTCCAGTAGACGCTTTCGCAAAGCCCCAGGCCCTCGGCACGCCGATCATCTCGGATCACTCACCGAGGTGCCGTCATCGTAAATAGGATCTGGGACTTGCTGGATGCCGGAAAATACTACGGCCCCACTTTCAGCTTCCGCATGAGCACCGTTGCTGGTGTCTACGAGTCCAAGGAGCCATTTATCCCCTGCGTGGAAGAGGAGTATAATAATAGAAGACTTGCTTAGTGTCTGCAGTGCTGCGGCTGCACTCTTGGTTTTCCTATTGTGTGCCTTGCCTCTCACCATCCCCACTTCACTTGGACGTCTTGTATTATGCACAAGATGACTTTCTGCTGATGGAGGCTTGTGGAAAGAAAGGTAAGTCATAGGAAACAGATTTCAAATCGCGTTCTACTACAGTTGTTAAATAAGAGCTTGCCTGGGTGCAGCACTTTTCCTCTCTAACGGCCATGAGGACGAGAAAGACGATTAGCCCTGACCTGTATCGCGACGTACTTGAGCTCTCATCGGGCCATGAGACACAGACACAAATCTTGGACTTACACTCGGCCGCTCGGACTTGATCTCCCCGGTTGATGTCATCCAGGCCAATATTCCAAAAGCCAACAGTGGGAAAACGGAACAGCTCAACTGTTGCGAACAACTACAAGTGCCTTCTCCAGCAACACGGTGCCCAGCGCAATCAACCCCAAGCCGAACGGCACCGCAGACAACCCGATTTTGAGCTCGACTTATTTGTGCACACGCAAGGACACAGTAAGCTACGCGGCCAAATCCCCAGTCATCGCCGCACCACCGCAAAAGTCAAAGACTCGCAAATTCCTCCTTATAGGCCAACAATACTGTAGAGACTTGAAGTTCGAGAGAACACTAATAACAGTCCTCGCACCCACTCAGAAATACCCCCAGGCACCATCACGTACCACCAACACCAAAGCCACCGCCCCTCACATACAACACATCCCACACTATTCAGCTTTCGAGATCGAGTGCGACTAAATCAGACAGCCAGAAGAGCAAAGGCCAACCCAACCGACACCAATGCCCCCCCAAGATGGCGAACCCAAAACACCCAAGGCTTCCAGAACAAGTTCAAGAACGCTCTCCACGCGCCGCGCCACCAAGAACGAGAAAGACACTTCGGTCCTCTTCCTCCCTTTCGGGTGACAGTCATCCCTATAGCAACCCGGGACAGCGCGAGAATTTCACCACACCAGTTCCAGCCCGCTTCCCCGCGCGCTGTGCGATGCGGCCACGCGGCACCACGGTGAGGAAATCGCGTGCGGGTGGCTTGACGCGATCGTGTTGCCTTGCTTACCAGCACCGGCGATGTGACGTGCAGCTGCGTGTTCTCGGGCACTCTAGGTTAGGATGCGAAACGCAGAGCTGAGGCCGACTCCACAACACCTTGGAGCGTGGGGGGGGGGGGGGGGGGGGGGGGGGGGGGGCACCCCCAGTTAA
>JAJMVL010000132.1:38368-97087 GCA_023082095.1 Dothiorella sarmentorum
AGCCCCCCCCCCCCCCCCCCCCCCCCCCCCCCCCCCCCCCCCCCCCCCCCCCCCCCCCCGCGAGAGGGACACCCCAGTGTCACCGTTGTGATCTGAGGATTTCTCCAACGACCCTGCCCATCAGCAGTTCAAAAGCAATGTGGAAAACGTCATGGCTATCTCCTCTTCTCGTCTCAACCACCAACACACCCAATTCTCGGTTGTTTTTAAGAAGACAACTGATTCCCAGGACCGGTTACGTAGCCTGACAATCGCTCAGAAGATGTGGCCTGGAACGACAACCCTCCTAGTGGCTGGAAAGCGTCAAGACAATCAACATCACGATGAGGGGGTGACACTCGGTCGGCGAAAAAGGGACGCTTCCTGAGGTTCATCATTGGTATCTATTTATATGCGTGTTTTGAGTCGAATCGAGAGTTAGTTGGTCACTGCTGCTCGATGTATATCGTCAATGCCATATCGTCGTACTAGACTCGTATACTTGGGGGGTTGACTCGGATAACCACACTTCTTGAGCAACGTGAAGAACATGTGGTTCAACATTGAGCAGCGTGAAGAACATGTGGTTCATCACGAGCAACCTAAATAACACGTGCGAGAAGACTTTTACCGAAAAGGTTCAGACATCAAGCGAGCGGTCGGAAACCCGATGCCAGCACCGCCGAGAGAATACGGAGAAGCGGCAACAAAACCGGCAGCCGAGGCCGGTGCGTCCACCAAGGCAGCTCCGCGGATGGCCAGCCACCGTAAATGCCGTCCGGAGAGCCCTCTAGTAGCACGTCGCGAAGATGAGCAGGCAAAGCACCTTGTTATCCAACAGCACATTCTGGAGGCTTCACGAGGTACTTGGGAGCAAAGGAGCGGAACTGGAACATCTCGCTAGCACGATGGACCTGTTATCCAACAATGCCGCAAACCATTCCATCTCCAAGGCCCTATGGATGATCATGCACGACGCTGGACATGGGAGTTGGGCCAAATGGTCGCAACTTAGAATTAAATTCTGAGTCAGTGTCAGGCGCTATTCCGAATCAGGCTTAGCGGCACGCTCCGTCGGTTGCGCCGCTCAACCGCCGAGATTAACGAAAGCAATAACGCTGCCGGGTAGGAGGATCGGCCGCTGCTGGAAGGGGCCGGTGGCGAAGGTAACGAAGCGAGGCAAGTGGATAATTGACCGCGTCGCCGGAAGTTGCAAGGCTCGTGTTGACAGCAATGAAAGAATTTGGTATAAGAAACAAGTACAAAAACCGTGAAAGAAAGTAGGAAGGAAAGAGTCTCTTACCCAGCATCATTCCCCCCACGCCTTAGGCACACTATATCAATAGCTTTAGGTGATTTCGTGAAGTACATGATATAAGGCTCTAATACGACTCTTTTAACGGCGATGCCTGCTAGTAGGGGCACTGATCTTTCCCTTCCTTTTTGTAGGTGCTGGTGCTGTTCGTTTAACAAAGTCGGCAACCTAGGTGCCAGTCGTGTACCGGCAGATAACCCTTTCCCGGCGCATTGATACGCAGACGATGGAAGTAGAGACCTTTCTAGAGGCTGTCTTCTACGTCGATCCCTTATAGTCGCCTTTTTCACAGTATAGGGCGGGAGTGACGCGGATGCATCCGGTTGCTGGGTAGAAAGGAACATGGATGGCGCCTTAAAGGAGAGGGAGCCTAGATTTAAAGAAGGTTAGCTTTCTAAAGTCTACAGCGTTGCAATGATGATCTAACCTACAGTTTCCTCGTTTGGTGTGGGAGGGGTGGCGCAGAGGGATGGATCCCAATATTCTTGTCTCAGTCGTTGACTGTTAACATTTCAGAGTCAACCTCAGTCTTCTGCTAGTGATGGAACAGGCACGGGGGGGTGTTTAATCGACCATGCGCCCGAGCGAGAGCCATGGCAGGTGATGGATTGCGTTTGTTTTTAGATATGTGGAAAGTCCCCATAGTATCGAGTAAGTTCTCATGAGAGCACACGCAAGTTCGTGCAGACTTCTAACTGCCCAGACGAGAGCATACTTAACCGTCGACACCAGCTGGTTCTCTGCTCCTACGGGAGCTTGTTTCTGGCCTCGTTCGTCCATTCCCCAGTGTAAATCTCCTCCGGCTTGTCGTCCATCGGTGCCTCGACTGCTTCCTCGCGGACACTCTAGATGATCTGCTGCCAGCGCCTCCATTATCGTCGAACCAACCCGACGAAAGCTATCAGCCAGTGCATGGCCGATGTAGCGACCCGTGGAGGGATGATGGTCGGGATGTCCGGGGCGACGAACCTGGGGCGGGAAGTCGGGAGGATCAAGTAGGCCACTAGGATGCCGCTACCAAACGTCCTGAACAACAGGGAGCATGCTCTAAACGGCCGTGCTAGACACAGCGACACCGCCGTTCCTGTTCTCATTTACAGCCTGCAATATTTTCCTTTGTTCGAAGCACGAAGCTCGTCGGCAATGTAGGAGGGGCAATCTTGGTTGTTGGGCTGCTCGCCATGTTGGAGGCTAAGGCTCAAGAGGCATGGAGGCGTTTTCAAGTAGGCGCATGGAAGCGGGGCCAAAGAGGCGGCGCCAGCGACACAGGCGGCAAGGACGAGGTCCCTGAAAGCGGGGACAACGGTAGTAAGCTAGAGTTGGCGGCGGGTGGGACGAAGCGCTGTTCTAGAGCTTTTATTAGCGGCTGACAATAGTTATGATGGGTGGCCAGGAAAGATGGGAGGAGGTATGGGCGGTGCGACGACGCTTGCAGAGCCAGGCGCGTGCGCCCGACGGCGAAGAAGACGGTGGCGATGGCGAGGATGCGACGGCCACGGTGCAGACCGTCCAGCCAAAGCTGACACGCGAGAGATACTGCTGCGCGATGAGCGGGAAACACAATGCCGCTGGTGGCGGCGCAGTCGTGGCGTGGTGTGTGCTTGACATCCGAACGGAGAAAACTCAACACCTCGGCATTCCCGCCCATCTCGACCCGGAAGCAAAAGATCCAGCCGGCATCTTTCATTGTAGGATCTTTCACCTCCCCCAGAGTCTCCTCGTCGTGCTGCTTCCCATTGATTAAGGGCCCTTCGACCAACAAGCCGTCTCGAGACGCACCCCCACTACTCCCTCCCGCGTACCATCCTCATACGCCGTCGCGCACCCTTATCCCCCGAGCTCCACGCGCCGGATTAAGACCAGAGGCTTTCACACCGCCTGCACAGTGTCGACACGGGAACACGCGCCCTCGAGCACATACCTCCGTCCAGCCAGCCAGTCCCTGTGTCCCAGCGTCGTCCACAACCGCCCGGCTCTCGACGGTTTCGCGCTTTCCCGTCGGTGTGACGAATAAAGGGAGTATGATGCGGGCGATGGGCTGAGGATAGAGCGCCGGTGTATGGGGGGCTCGGGTTCGTGACGGAGGCGTGTTTGGTTTACGCCGCGGACCCCAGCTAGCGCTGGGGCTCTGCGACGACGATGGGATGCGTGACACGCTGCTCCCATGGCTGTAAGGGCTGTATATTGGATACAAGAACTCTCTCATTACGGCGACCGGTGCAGGCGGTGATGTTAATGATGCGTTCGCCATGAGGGAATGGAATATCTGATCAGGTGGCGTACCATGCGCTCGCGATTTAGTCCTCGAGCGAAGGGCAGGGCGTCTGAGCCTGGGATCCTGCAGCGCCCGGCACCGTGGGCTAAAGTGCGCCTAAGTGGCCTGTTGGGGCACTCTATCGAGCGTGAATGTTAGTTATGGCTGCCCCACTTCGACCAGAAAAAGACGGTTGAAGTGAGCCCGCTAACCTCGTTTGGACTAGTGTTATTTGAACACCATCTAGCTCTCTAACACGCAATCTTTCAGCTGCTTGAAGCATGTAAAAAGAAGAAGAACGCTATGTACAGGTAGGACGGTTTGTATCCATTCTACTTCGATGTCGTCCATAAGCCACAACCTGGCCTTCTCCTTTTCCAACTCTCAACCAGATTACAGCCCGCACAACGCAGCCAAACAACCCCGCCACAACGAAGACAACACGCACCTCACCGCCATCGCCACCGCATCCACAAATCCCCTCCCCTTCCACATCTCTAACGGATCGGATTAGATCCGATCAGCAGCAGCAGCAGCAGCCGGCTCCCCGCCCACCCCCTCCCAACACGATGACCAGCCCACAGAACTTTATGAACCCCACAGCCACCAGCAGCCCTATACGCCCCGTCCCGAACGCAGAAACAACCCCTCCCGCAATTCCAAAAACCCCAGCCCGCCTTCCCCGCCGCTGTGGCACAAAAGAATGACCTTAAAATATCCCGCCACTGCTACGCGTCGAACGCCCTCGCTCATCCTCACACGTCCTCTCGCCCATCAGACACACCGCCGGCCAGTCGCGCCTCCGTCCTACTGTTTCCTCGATGCGCGTGGCTGCTTGACGTTGGGTTTTGCGGAGGGCTGGCCAGATGGGGGGTTAGGGTTGGCTGCGCGGGAGGAGGGTGGTTCCGTGGGGTAAGGGAGGTTGGTCTCGTGGGGATGGGGGGTGGAAGTGAGGAGGGAGGGTGGCGGCGGGTGGAGAGACTTCGCTGAGGATGGTGAGTGAGGACGATGATTGGCTTGGGAGTGGACGTGGCTGAGAGCTGAAAGGGGTTGTCTGGATTGCTGTGTTGTTGTTGTGTGTTGGAGGAGAAGGCGGAAGAGGAGTGTGCGTTTTTAAATTGGTGGTGTTGATAGCGTTGTTAACGTTAATCTAAGTAAAGCGGGTGGTTGGTCGATGGAGGAGGGACGGGGCGGGGTGTTGGAAATAGCGGCAGGTTGGTGGTGAAGGAGAGGGTGCCTTGGTTGGCCGGAGACGTGGTGGGATTCTGGGAGGCGATGTGCTGGTGATGTCTTGGGAAGTACAAAAAGTCGGCCACAACAATGCCAAAGGCGGCAAGACCTGGATCCACAGCATCGTGACTCCACCACTGGCAAATGGCAGCTGAAAGTCATGGAAATCGTCCCATCGAAGGGGCTACTTAACCTTTTCATGCTTGCGGATTACCTTCCCGGTGGTCTTATCTCTAAATCTCCACTTCTCGAAGGTATGGCCTATCAGTGCAGCTTCATCCCTCGGTTGGTTGGTGCCTGGCGCCCTCGTTGTCGGGGGTGGTGCGCTCTGGTCTTACGCGGCGCGGTTGGCCTTTAACGCCTCGAGAATCTCTACTTTGCTTCCCTGGTTGTATTGCTAATCTTTGCGGATCCAATTTTCTAAGTCAGCGAGCTGCTGGATATAATTTGCGTACAGCTCGTGCGTTGTAGGGCGAGGGTCGGTAGTCAATTCCACCATGATGCGGATCAACTTGACCTCCTTCTTTGACAATGTCTTTGCCCCTGCGTTTGTCTTGACTTCGGGGATCAGATTCGTGAATTCGCTAGCCGCCTGGATCTCGGTATCTTCCAGAATCCGGATTCAGAGGTTTCTGCGGAAGTTTGGCCTGTGAGGTCCAGTTTACTTGGCTGCCATGCAGCTCTTGCACACCGCAATCTAGCAAGGTTTACGTACCCCAGACACTCGGGGTGCCAACACATGCCTACATATATTATTACAAAGGCGAGGCGGCGATGTGCCCTTCATCTGTGGCGTGGCCTGGTAGAGTAGTAAGGTTCAACAAGCCTTGTGGCGGAACTGGAGGTAGGCAGGGGGGAACTTAAAGCATCGTCGTCGCAGGTGGG
Source organism: Dothiorella sarmentorum (assembly GCA_023082095.1). NCBI lineage: Eukaryota > Fungi > Ascomycota > Dothideomycetes > Botryosphaeriales > Botryosphaeriaceae > Dothiorella > Dothiorella sarmentorum. The sequence continues at coordinate 44,032 of JAJMVL010000132.1, forward strand.
GAAAACGAAGAGCTCGATGCGGTCATCATTCCAGCGAGTACCCGGCTCTAGCATATAGCATGGTGGATTGGTTTACAGAATGGGTGGGTCGGGCAAACGAAAGGGAAGATACGGAAATGCATCTCAAGGAGGCCGACGGCGAGTCATTGACCTTCAAGGAGCGGGTGGCGATGCTGGAAGTTGTATAGCGACAGGTGCTACCACCATGCCTAAAGGTCATGATAAGCGGCCCGAAGACGCCCAAATCGATGCTTAAACATATGCACAGCATCCAAAGACAGCTTCCTAGAGTTTTGCTCACCTACTATCAATAAGGTAGAAATCGTAGTAATATGTAAAGTCCAAACTATAGCGCCAAGATTTACCCACCCAGCAAACCAAATAACTCTGCTAAAATTAAACTTTTTTTACATTTAACCCGGACTGCCTGGACTCGAAGCTTGATATTATTAACAGTATAAGTCTTAGCAATATACTCCAAATATTGGTGGGGTAAAGAACCGCGGAAGTCCAGGCCATGGCTTTACCTACCCGACGAACCACGACAACCGAGCTCACACGGCGATGACGAAGCACCCTACCGGGGGCTGCCTGCGTGCCAGCGCCGCAGAGCTGGAATGGGAGTCCCAGCATAGTCTTTCCTACAAGGAACGTTCTCTCAGGTATTCATAGAGCTGCGAGGCCTGCTGCCTACATGATGGTCGTACTATTACCTCGTCGGCTGCGTTCCTCCACTTGTCTCCTGTCTCAATCATGTTTTGGGATCGCTTTTCGTGGCAGTTTATATTCATTGACTATGGCGTGTGGGATGCTGATTGGAATGGCGATAGCTTAGTATTAGTACCTAGGTGAATTAGGGGCAGTTGTCGTGCATTTCTTCTTCTCGTAGAGGGCTGGATGAGTGTTCTCAGTTCAGGGCATGTCTTCTGTGCGTAGAGGGCTGGGTATATCCGCGGCTAGGAACCTCGTAATCGAGGAGAGGAGGCTCGTTGTCGAATGCGGTCTGCGGCGGCTGATCGGCATCATTACGAATTGGAGTGTAGTTGGAGTGACGGGGCATGAGGTATTGGTCTTTGGGCTCCCAAAGCAGGTTAATACGAGAGGTTCAGTGGTTGTGGTGAATGGGTTTCACTATTCAATCCGGCTTGCGTAATGCTGCTCATGCGTGGTGTGATGAAGCCAATATCAGCGTCCCAACGGATGAATTTAAGCATGTGCTGGACAGGAGAAGCAGACCAAGGGCGTCACGATGGATAGACCCCTGGCTCACGGGCCAAAACCAGAGGTTAATCTTCGCTTCGGCCTCTGTAAGTTCGTCTTGAGCACCCGCGTCTCTCATCCGCATCCGCATCCCATGACATGTCCGCGAAGTGAGTGGGCTCTGCACAAGGTGCACGAATACGACTCGCTGCATGGCAGATCTCCTTGCCCGTCTCGGACCCAAAGTCACCGTAGTAGCAATCCCATCACACCTTTTCCAGTGAAGGCCGCCGAGGCAAGCGACGAGCCGTACCAGCCTCACAACTCCATTCGAGGCAATGCGTCTCCACCGCAGGAAGCACCCCTCCACCAACCCGGACAACTACTTCCTCGTCCCTCCAATCCCCCTTCCCCTTCGAGTCTCAGACGTCGTCACCAGCCCGCCAGAGCCAACGTGTGCACAGCCAGTGGTGGCCACCCCATCCACACCTCCAGGTCCCCAACCAGGACACTCAACTCCATCACACCCCCCCCATGAACGGCCTCTCCTCCAGCTCTGCCACTGCGGCCTGCCTTCACTCTTGGTCCTCCCAGAACCGCCTCCTCTACCCAACCGTGAAGCGCACCCCGCCACCCCGCCAACCCCGCCCATTCCTTGTTCGTTCGTCGTGATCTGCCGAGCTCTGGAAGAGAGAAAGAAAGCCTGAATCCTTGAACCTGGACAGTGGCTCTGTCGTGCAAAACCTGCAAACCCCCTCGAGACCAGAGATAAAGGTTCGCTGGCACCATCTTTATACGGCAGGACCACAAGGAGTTGAAGACAGGTCGATGCTGGTAGGTGGTCCAAGGACGCCGATCCCACGATGACGAACGAGATCAACGCCTGCCTGTGAAGGATGGCGGGCGGTGGACGGGAGTGAGGGGTTGGCGTGCTTGGTGGCGCGGGGCAGGGGGCTATTGGGCGCATTCGATAGCGTGGCTTCGCGGGTGGGGGCACTTGCTCGGTGGTGGGTGAAGAAAGGGGGGGTGTTGATAGTGTATTCTGTAGGTTTGTAGGTTGTTGGTGGTTGGTTCGAACACTGGAGTTATGGAAGGCGTTTTTTCCCCAAGTAGGAATGTGCGTACCTCTATTGTGCTTGTCGTCTGACCCGCGTTCACAATACGCAGTGCTGGAACTATTGACAGCGGGTCCCGCGTGGAGAGGCACGGCGGAGGGGATGAGAGGTGGCGCTTGACGTTGGGCACGTTGTTTTGGAACAGATGTCGTCCTCTCGGCCCGGTTCCGATTTAAGTTGGTCACTCTTCCAAACCGGGAGGAGTTCGCGTAAGGACTGCTCCCCGGAGACGGACCAGAAGACATTTTGAGCGTAGGAGCCGTACACTGGTGAACGATGGAAGAGGTAATCACCGCTGGTTGAACTATATTGGGTGGCCAAGTGTGCTGCAAGGAGAGGGAGGAAAGGCATACTGTATTAATTAAGGAAGATTGCCTGTGCTGCAGGGTATCAGATTAGCCCGAACTGGGATGACCGGATCGGAACATACCCTGTGAGCTCAAGTTGGAGTGGTAGGCGGTAACTTCAAGGAACTGAGACAGTGTAGCGGTGCCGGACTTACTCCTCCTCGAACCACACGAGAAACCCTGAAACTGAGTGGGACCCATGCTGCCATTGGTACTCGTTTAACAGAAAGAGAACAATGTTATGAGAGAATGGTGGCAATGAGCGAAGCATAGAATGAGACATCTCGACCTACTGTGATGCGCTCTTGCCGTCGGTGTGACGATATTTCAGAGTGGCCATCGTGGCATCTTGTGAGTATGACTTGTCCCGGAACAACAGGCTGGGTTGCGTGATGACGATTTATGCAGCCATGCATGGTGTGATGAAGACTAATTTGGCAGTAACGCAACGACCTTCGAGGTTCTATGACGTGGTGTGGGTGACGGAATGAACACTGCGGTCGTGGAAGCTCGCTGCAAAATTAGCCATCGAAATCAATATCAATAGTGGATTCAGTGCAACGAGACTGAAGAGGAACTTCTGGCCAGGAGAAAATAAGTGCTTTGGCTTCTATTGGGAAGTTGGTTCAGCATGATGTTCGGGACGATGAGTTGCCCACATGTAAATATGAAAAGTCCAAGGCCTTATCTTACTTGACAAGGGGAGAGAGGTCAATTCCGAGGGCTGGTCTCCTCAACCACATGATGAAAAATGGGTGCGGAGGTGTTTAGGTAGATATGGGAGAGCCGAACAGCGGATCTGCTCTCTTTGCGTAGTTTTCGTTACGGCTAGTGGGGAGAACGGCAAAAGTCGAGGCTTTAATGGTGAGAAGCCCCGCCGAACAGCACGAACATGGAACCGGCCAGCATGTTTACCTCCACGCCAGCTCATCAACACGCGCATCGCCCTGGTTCTGGTGAGAAGCCAGCGTATCCTCGGTGGCCTCCGGAATCTCATCCAAGAGACTCTCCATTGCTAGCGGACTAGCTACTCAACTCTCCAGATCGCTTCCAGCAGGGAGTAAAGGGGACGGACGCGCAGGGTTTCCGCCGCAGCCGAGCCGCATCACTGTCAGTCCTTGACATTGATTTGCAGACCACCAAACTGGCAGCTTGGGGATCGGTCATCACGATCCTCTCTCTGAATTCGGCCTTAGATAGTGGTGGAAGCTGGGTGCTACCTGTCGTTGAACAGTTGATGGCCTGCAGAAAGGAAACGTTCCGTACTCGTCGCGATACGCCTTTCGCCGTTCCAGCCCCATCGTCACCCGTAGTCTCGGCACAGTGCCGTACATGCGGGCTCGATGGCTGAGAACGGCGTTGTCCATTCCAGTCCAGATCTGTCGCGCAGGTGGCCTCCGCCTCTCGAATGTCTTGTCTCGGCCGCATATTGTTCGTTCCCGATGGAAGAGATGGTTGTCGTATCCCGGCGGTCGGAATAAGAAGGGTCGGGCAGTAACGCTGCAGGTGGAAGTTGTTGCCAGAATCGGGAATCGGGAGGCGGACTGTAGAGTGGGGCTCGGTCAGCATTCGTCCGAGGCGGCAGCGGAACGAGGGATGAAAAACCACATGTTACGTTACCAGCTGTCAGCTCCGCGCCACCTTCCAGGCTAACGTCTCTGGGCAAGTTGATCGCCGCCTCGTACCCACTGCGTTATCTTCATGCCTAACGACACTAGGCAATTTGATCGACTAGCTCGCCACCTCGCAACCAGTCATTCGCCATAGGTGCGGATGACAAGGAAGCGTTCCGAGTGGTGAGTACATCGCGCTTGGGTCCGAATCGGAGTGACGATGAAAGGAGAGGGAAGCGCGGATGGTTGTCAAGAGGCGATGGAAAGGAAGTGAGGTTGAGGAAGGTGATGGAATAGCAGTGGTATTCTCAGAGCTTCGTTTCCAAGCCATCCATTTGTTTAGCCTTCGTCCATTCCCTCGCAACATCTAGCTTGGACTTCCACCTTCTCCTGCCATTGCCTTCGTCACGATGCTGAAGACCTCGACCGCATTTCCATGTGTTTGGTGAGCTGTTGCATCGTTTGAGCGGTTCGAAAAGTGCGTCATTACGGTCGGTCGGGCCGCTGGGGATTGCGCTGGTGAACTTGGGCGGTGCGCCACATGGGAGACTAAGAAGGCAAGGTCAGCAATGAGGGCGTCGTGGTAGTGGGAAAAGAGAACATTACCGAGGTTCCGCAAAGCGCTGAAGCAAGCGCGTTGAGGGGCGAGAAGGTTGTTTATGTATGGAGGTGAGCGATGGTGGCCGGCTATTTTCCCCACGCATGGGATTTTGCCCCGACCGCCAAGAAGTCCGTGCGCCCGCCCGCTAGGTAACTCTTGAATTTCAAGAGTTCAACCCATCATCATCCACAACCACTTCTTCCACCTCTACCGCCCATGCGCCCTTCAAGCCCACCCAAGAAACTACACGGAGCCACCTTTCCCTCGATCCTCCGCATCACCCGCACCGGCACTCCGCACCACCTCCGCCGCGCTCCAGCCTCATAGCTCGCTTGAGCCCCTGCCATCTCGCCCAAGCAACCGCGGCGCGCCCACTCGCCCACCCCTCCTGCAAGCACAACCGCATCCCAGCCTGCTGCAGAATGGCGAATGATGCGCAAATTGCGAGGTAGGTAACTCCGGGCGCGGAAGGCCCTTCGTACACATACGCTTGGCCCACATCTGACGGCGAAACAGACGCACGCGGAAGTCCAACGACAACGACCGATCGCCAACAGACCACGCAGCGACACCGATGGGAACAAATACATGACATACCGGTGCCGATTGCGTTTCGGAATGGGGAACAACCAGGGCGAGACTGTCGGGCAGACGGTCGAGAGTAGGACAGAAGGCTGAGCCGAGGACCTCCGTTCTCGCGTCCGACGCTTCAGCTGGAGGCCGTGATGTTGCCGCTTTGGCTGCTCCAGTCTGGTTGTTCCAGGTCGGCTGCTTTCGGGCTGGCGTTAGAAGAGGTGCCGCTGCTGGACAAGCCATGGCGCCGTCCATGCACCGAACGGGAAACGATGGCGTCGAGCTTTTGCTTACTGGCCGGGTTCGCAACGAACTTTGCGCGACCGGCTGTGATGCCGAAGGGGACGGTTCGGTCACGTAAGTCTGCACAATGGCGAAGGAGCACGGCGCATGGCGGTTTGAGCATTGTTCTCGGTGGCAGCACGGAACACCTCCAAGGATGTTGCGAGTCCGAAACACCAGGTTGGTGGCTGGGTTTCAACCGGTGGAAGACTTGAACAGTCGCGGCCAGAGTATGGTTGCTACTGCCTATACGCATTATGGGCTCTCTCCAGGTCTCGGAGCCGACACCTTTCTAGCGATGGTATACTTGGGCGAGGAATCGGGTCAGATGTGCAAGCGGAGGGGTGGATACTATGGAGCTGGGATGGCTGTTGATTCTGCAGACATTGGGGGGTTCTGTAAGGGGATTGTAGTATGGACTACTATAACTTTTCCCCGGTGAAAGAAGAGCAAGAACATTGATCTCTCCCCGGTAAAGAGAAAGACAAGAACGTTGATCACCCCAGTTCTGGCCCCATCCACAAGGCACTTTGGCCGGAACTTTGTTGTAAGTCTGGCTCTCCTTCTACTACCGCCTACAGTCTTCAGCGTATCCGCCCGAGCTTTCCTACGCTTCCTCTCCCCAATCAACAACTGCACCATAAACCTTCAGAGCTACATTTCGAAAACTTCCTACCAAAGCTACTTCTTCGACGTTTTTCAATGAACCGGCCTTTGAATCCCCAGAACCTATAACGTCTCTGGCAAGCTTTTCAATCTGTGTGTTGGTTTGTGCGGAGCGTAAACCCCCCTCGTCGAATCCTTTCGCCTGCACAATCCCCAGATATTCTCCGCCCACAGAACGGCCCTCAATGCCCCCAGCGCCCGTGCTCACATCAAGCCCGAACTGACAACAACAGGAATCCGGGAGGCCACGTCCCACCCAGACACGACACGCGCAGCTTGGGAAACAGTTCCAGCATCAGAAGCAACGCGCCCTGCAAAGCCCAGCGGGAAAGTGTATTTTGTAGCCTACCCGTTGAATCTGATCTCTTACCTTCAAGTCAGCTACGAGAACATCAATACTGGGTCCCCAACTGTCTCCAAGTCAGAACGGTTTGCGAACATTGCGAATTCTTTTGACATCCACCCCCCAACCCACCCAGCCTCGGATCCGAGATGCAATGGCTCGGGTGTACTTGCTGTGGTGTCCGTGGGGAAGGCAGGGAGGATTTCTTTGCGGTGACGTCCATAAGTTCCGCCTTTGGATCCCATCATTCTCGTACTTGGGCTCCTCTTAGTTGTCTCTCAGGGTAGGCTGCAAGGCCTCGTTACCTTCCTGTCTCGTGGGTCCCAGCGTAAGATTGGCGCTATCATCCCAAAGCCTCGCGACGCCTAGGCTTGTACGGCAAATGAAAGAAGAACGACTCTTCAAGTATATCACTTGCCACGGGTCTTGTACCTTGGCTGGCTGGTATCAATTCCCGCGTTCAAGATACTGATACCGGCGGATTAGCATGCCGTCTGGGGTGAGGCGCATTCGGGTCTCCAGTTCCGCGTACCTCGGTGTGCTCTCGCGCTGATTGGACCCCAGAGCCACCCGTGGGGTTGGTGTTGGATGGACGAAAAGAACGGGAGTCTACTCACTTACTCTAAGAGCACTGGTAAGCCGCCCCGCGCTGCTGCGTCGTGTCGCATTCACAGAGCATGTTAAAAGAGACACTCCAGCAGGAGTGGTAGACCTCTTTCAGCCCCATACATAATCCCTTCATCAAACTCTTTTCCACTTCCACGATACCCGCCACACCGCCACGCCCTGCGAGGGATGCCAGCATCACCACCACCAACCCTGTTCCCAAACCTGAGCCCGGGCAATCCTCCCAGTCGCCCCCACCACTTCCAGGCCGACAGCACCAGCGCCGCCGCGCCTTTTCCGTCTCGAACCGATCCGACGGATCACCAACGAAGCGTGCGACAAGCACCGCACCGCACTGCACCGCGACGAGCACGCGAGCCCCAGCGCGGCCTCAGTGAAGGCAAGCAAGGCTACCACCGACAGACAGCCAGCAGCGCAACCGAGCGACCGAGACTCCACTCCCCCATGCATCCGACTCGTTGAGCCACCGTTCGAAAGGCTGGCGTTCTGCGCGACCAAGCTGGGTGGGTGGTTGGCAGCACTTCTGCGACTCCTCCTTCCCCGATCCCACCGCTCCCCGGCCGTCGCCGTCGCCCTCGCTCTCGCCCTCGCCTTGCCTCTCCTCGCGGGCACTGGCTGCGGTGGTGGCACCAGTTCCCCTCCAGACGCGCGGCTCCCGCTCGTTGGGTCGGGGCTGGTCTGTTCTGTTCTCTGCTCTCTTCTCTGTTTTGTTCTATTCTCTCCTTTCCCCTCTGTTCTGCTCTTCTCTTTCCGCTCTGTTCTCTTCTTTCTGCTCTGTTATGTTCTCTGTTCTCTTCTCTTCTTCCTGCTCTGTTATGTTCTCTTCTCTTCTATTCTATTCTACTCTATTCTCAGTTCTGTTCAGCACCAACCCGGCCCGCCCGTTGCTCGTCGCCTGAGCCTCGTCGCCCACCACCCGTCGCCTGCCTCCCGCTTTCGCCGTCTTCCACCCGCTGCCCGCTGCCCATTACCCACCACCCGCCGCCTCTTCCTCGCCGCCTGGACCTAGGTCTAGCCTCACCACCCGCCGCCCACCGCCCTCGCCTCCCCTCGCCTCTCCTCCCTTCCCAATAAACCCCCTCGTGCCCTTCCTTCCGTGCCTACCCCTCGCCTCGCCTCGCCCTCCCAGCGGTGTGACTATACACCCAGCAACCGTTGTTTCCAGATTCGCGAGGATGAGCGCAGCCGTTGCGACGAACGAAGATGACCCGCCCGCCTGGCTGGCTGGCCGGCTGGGCTGTTTACCGTCTGGGCTTTTTCGCATCTGTGCGGGCGGAAGAGCTGGCGGGCGCACAAGGGCTGGCGGGCGCGGAAGGTGAATGTTTCTTGCTCATCTCGTTTGCCGTGATCTATCGATTTTCCGACGTGCGGGGCAAGCAGCAGGTGGTCGGTGGGCTGCTGGGTTCATCCGCACCGGAGCGGGGGCGAGAGGAGGAGGTGTTGAGATGGGTGGAGCGGGTGGGATCCATGGCTGGATGGCGGGGTTGATTGGCATGATGGAAGGACATCTGCCTGGAGCGAGGACTGTGTGAAAATACCGGTGAAGGCGGTGGCGTTGAGGAGGATTTGGCTCGACCGGTTGGCGAGGGTGCTGAGTTGTGACGCTTCTCCCGTGTAGGCGGAGAGTCTGGGTGGATGCCGCAAAACAGCAGAGATGAATGGCCTGGATGTACACTGTGGGGCTGAATGAGACGCAAAATAAAAATAGATTAGCGACAACGGATGAGTCACAGCAGAGTCAAGATGCCATATTTCATATATTCCATACTAACACACATAGATATCATGCTTCTACGCATAGATCCATGCTACCACGCATAGATACCAAGCCACCACGCAAATGTCTAGAACCAATCCCTATTGCTCACATACAGCGCCAACACCAAACACGCAGCCATCTGTGCGCGCCACGCATCCCTCGTGCCAGGTGCGCAATCGCCGCCACACGACACGGCCAGGTAGCGCAAGACGCACAGGTCTTGCAGAATGAGAACCTCACCGTCGCCGACAATCTGGTACAGGAGGTCCACGAACGGGTCGTACATGGCCAACGGCGTCGTAAGCGCAAACTGTCCCCTCGCCTCCGCCGCCTCAGGCCCCAGCGCGCGCTCCGCCATCGCCGACGTCATCCTGCGACGAACGTTTTCGAAGCGAGCAGTGTCGCCCGCAGCTGCCGCCTGCGCGAGTTGGCCGAGGCAGGTCAGTGCGGGAAGGCAGGCGTGCAGAGCTGGGTCGGCCATCCACGCGTGCGCGAGCCAGTTGACGGAGTTGCGAAATAGGTGCTGTTGTGTCGGGGAGGCGAGAAGGCAGGCGCGGCGGTTGTAACGATTGCTCAAGTCGTTACGGAGGATCGAGTCGAGCGGGATTAGATCCAGGTACGAGGGGAGGAGATTCGAGCGGGTGGGTATGAGGCTCACAGCGGGTATGCCGTCGGAAGGCTGCGAGTGGGTGGTAGGTTGCGGGTGGGCGGCGGGCTCCGAGTGTGTGGCAGGCTGCGGGTGGGCAGCAGGCTGTGTGTGGGCGGCAGGCTCCGCATGGGCGGCAGTCTCTGGGTGGGTGGCAGGCTCTGCGTGGACGGTAGGCTGTGATTGGGCCGCAGGCTGTATGTGGGCCGCAGGCTGCGGACTTGGCGGCTTTCCCGAGGCGGGCGGCTCGGTCGTGTCGGACGAGGCACCGTGGCTGGCCGTTCCGTCGGAGTAAGTGGGCGGGTAGTTCTGGGGAGTGGGATGAGCAGTCTCATGGTTGGGCAGACAATCCTTGGCAGCAGTTCCAGCCGTGTTGTCGTTGGGGAGACAGCCGTGGGCAGTGGAGCCAAACGTGTTGTTCTGGAGGGTTTCATGGGCAGAAGGTCCAGCCTGGTTGTCGTTGGGCAGGCAGTCGTGGGCAGTGCAGCCGGCCGTCGTGTCGCTCTGGAGGTTCTCGTTGGCAGCACGGCCAGCTGTCTCATCACCGGGCGGACAATTGTTGGCAGCCGTACTGGCGGCGTCTTCGTCGGCACGTTCGTTGCCACTGAGGCTGTACAGGTCCCAGTCGTTTATGACCCAAGAGGTTCCGCTAAAGGTGGAGCTCAAGTTGATGTCGGGGGTTTGAAAGCCAGCACAAAGCGCCATGAAGCATGTCTGGATATCATGCTTGGTCTTTTCCAGCTGCTTGCCCGAGAAGAGGACGTCGAAAGAAGTCGCGTGGGATAAAGACTCCAGCTGACTGAGCTGGTGTACAACGTTGCTCGCCGGATCCCTGTCCGAAGGCCGGCTGTCCATGGCAACGTACCCAACCGTTTTGAGGACAAATGGCACACTAAGGGTGCTGTCGTTCAAAGCGATAGACCTTGAAAAGGTGCGGGTGGGGTCCAAACTCTCGGCGGGCAGAACAAGGTGCATGCGGCGATTTCCGCTTGCACGGCGTCGCATCTTGAACCCAAAGCAGAAATCCACCAAGAGACGCTGCTGTATTTCATCGCACCCGACGTAGAGGGTTATGTTGGTGAAATCACTAGCTTGAAGGTCGCCGGAAGGTTCGCGCCAATGGATTGTGACTGGTTCGGCGACAAGCCAGTCAAGATGAACGTGGCTGACGTGAACGGGTTCCATGGAACTGCGGGGCTGGTTGAAGTGAACAGGTTCCATGGTACTGCGTGGTTGCATGGTACTGCGGGGCTGGAGTAAGCACAGAGCGGGGATACGTACAGAGGTAAATAAAGCGAGTCCCCTACACTACAAGAGTGCAGGAATCCCACCCACCCAGGCTTTGGAGCAGCCTTGACTCATACACTACCTCGCATGCCAGTGGTGCCCAGGGTCTCACTCTGCTCCGAACCCCAGCTATCCCTCACCAGGTAGTGGCTGAAGATTCCGTCAAGGTTTCACTCTGCTCCGAATCCCGGTTGGTAAGACCAGGTAGTGGCTGAAGAATCAATCAGGTTATCACTCTGCTCCGAACCCCGGCTTGGCATAACCAGGTAGTGGCTGAAGAGTCAAGGACACCACTGACCGCGGGTCAAGAAGGAGTGCGTACGCCCGACCAGGTAGTGGCTGAAGATTCCGTCAAGAGTTCACTCTGCTCCGAATCCCGGCTTGTAAGGCCAGGTAGTGGCTGAAGAATCAATCAGGTTATCACTCTGCTCCGAACCCCGGCCAGGACGCAAGCACATCCAACGCTTCCCGCTCGCGAACAAAAGGTACCGAGGTACCCTTTCAGGCAGTGGGGCTTGCGGGGTCAGTAAGAGGGGAGTGGGAGGTCGCGAGACGCGACTTACCAGGCGAAGATGTTGATGGCGACGAAGAGATTGGTGGTGGAGAGGCAGGTGCAGGTGCAGACGCAGCTGCAGTTGCGGGTGTCGGGTGTGTTGGGGTGGTGGTTGTGTGGAGCGCGTCGCGTCTGGGTTATGTCGGCCGCTCGCTTAACACGGCGCGACGCCCCGAGCTTTCGCCGCTGGCTTGGCGGCCGCCCCGCCCCTTCACATTCACAGTTTTCATTCACATTCGCAGCCTCGATTTCATATGTGCTATGTCTGTGTTATCGCCAGTCACCGCGCACGCCACCAAGATTCGTTCAGCCAACCACAGGCCGAAGCGCCCGTAACTGTTGCGGGCTATCCGTCGCGTCTTGGCAGAGGCTCGCTTCGATAGATTAGATCGCATCACCGGCTGCTCAAGTAATAGGCTTGGCACGTGCACTGATTTCCTCACACACACCCCACAGACCCGCCTCTCCATCACTCGATTCCGACTCCAGCCGACTCCCATCCCTCGACTGACAGAGGGTTGGTGCTTAACTCGTCCGCAAGAGTCACCAGGTGAGCGGTTGGCAGCTGGAGATGGTGTATGTTGCTGGTGTTCGATTCGGGGGGAGCAATGATCGGCCAGCGACCTGGATTTTCTTTTGCTGCTGCCACGTGGGGGTAGAGAACACTGCTGCTATAGGATAGGTACATGGGCTTCTATGGTTGATTGTCCCGTCGGACCAAGAGCCAAGAAACATGCAAGCTAAGAACGCCGGCCAGCGGCGTCCATCTGGAAGAATATCAACAGCATACTAGACCAAGCGCTAGCAACTGGTTCTGCAAAAACCCAACGACGGGCACGAAGGCAGACTTGGAAAACCCGGTGGTAGCGGAAAACTCACCCTGGCGAGTGTCATCGTGGGCTGACATTGGAGGACCGGGACTGAGGATATACAACTAGGCGAGAGGGATTGTCGGAAATGTACACGAATAAGCTGGAGATGGTACCCTGACGGGGTATCTGGTCATGTAATACACGAATTTCAAACATCTTCGATCTCATCCAGGGCTGGCATTGATAACACTGCTCAAGATTGCTGCGCCTGAGAGGCTCACACAGCGTTGCCCCTGGCGTGTTGACGGTTTGCAGGTCCGGGGCTGCTTTTTCTGTCAGGCTCTACGCTACGTAGACTCAACATGGGGCTGTAGGGGTTTTTACAACTAGACAAGCAGTGGGAGTTGCGGAGACGCGTTTGTACTAGAAATAGAACAGTGTACAATGTATGTGTACAATGCACAGTACACCCTCCCGGCACCTGACCAAACGCGGCTGTAAGGAGAGTAGAGCAAAAGAGACGAAAAGAAGGCACACTTTCATTGTGAGAAGCGGAGGTACAAGTCAGCTTCAGCCCCATGGACGTGCAGGAATATATCAGACGGCAACGAAAGGGGAGGACAATAGGGGAGAGGCTGACCAAAGCAACCGAAGCCTGCAAGAGATAAAGGTAGCGTAATCAAGGACAACAAAAGACAAGTTCTTCATCGATGATGTAATAGCAGCCTGGTCGCGCCCAGATGCAAAGGAACCCGATGGACATGGTGAAAAGGATGCGGGATTATCCACGAGAGAGAGTTTCGCCGAAGAAATGCGTAGAAGCAGCAAGACTACAAGGTGATAACTGGAATGGAACCGCATGTAGGCTTGCCTTTGTGGAGTAACCGCCCATGTCCTCATGCACGAGGAACCTCAAGAGCATTCTGGTAGACATGGCCTTTTCCAATGATGGCCGAAATGAAAATCCCAGCCGAACAACAGAAACCAACTGTAAGCAGAACTGCGGAGCTTGAACGTCAAGTGCGCGATTCCGGCATGAGGGAGGTGGATGGGCTTGAATTTGTTCGGTAATTCGATCGACGAGACATCTTCCATACCAACATAGAGCACCAGCGGCATAAGCACCTGAGGCCCCAGTAAAAGCGACAGCATCGGCATTAGAATAATAAGACGCGCCCGAATCACTAGAAAAAGGAACCGCAACGAGAAGACCTTGCGGGGACCAATGTGTGAGAAAAGACCAGATCGTTATGGGCGAGAAGATGTGGGAATTACTACATGACAAAACAGCTGCGGATGCCGATGAGCCGGAGACAAGGGACTAGAGCGAAGTTCTGTTCGTCTGGTCCATGCAAATGGCTGTCCTCCTCTTTCTCACCCAGGCGGGCAACAGGACCAGAGACCTTAGCATCAACATCGACCCCAGTAGTAGCCCAGCAGCACTGACGCCAACGCCTCCAGCTGACTCAATAACCACGAACCGTCACTAAAATGCTATAGCATCTGGGAGACGACATGGCCCACTAGTCATGGTAACCTGTAGAACACTATCACAGACCTGAAATGTGAAATTTGACCATGGCATGACTTCAGCCGACAAGCTGAGAGAGATGGTCGTTGATGCCACCCTCACACGACACATATAACCAGGTCCTGTCTTGCTCTTTTTCCAGACCTTTTCTCCTCGTATCCTCACAGTCCCACCACCAATTCTCCATCTCCGTCTACCAACAACACAACCACGGACGAGACGTACGTCCCATTGAGAAAAATGTCAAACATCCCCATCATCCCCTTGGACCATAGCCAATCACTCAGCTCAGCACACGCACTGCCGCGGTCGCCCAGTTTCCCACCAGGTCCAACACAGCATGCCTTCGATCTTCGCCGATGCCGGCTGGGACAGCCTCATCACCAGGAACGGGCGGCAGGGAGGTGGGGGAGCACCAGGAGCACCCGCGCCAGGCACGGGCGGCGGTGGCGGAGGAGCCGTAGAGCCAGGCAATGTCACCAACACCTCCTCCAGCCCGTACACCCCGTCGCCAGACGCAAGCCGCACAAGCCGAGCCGATCACACCCGCCCCCAACGCAACAAGAACGGCCCCCCGCCCAGCCACCCCTCGCTACCACTGCGCGGGCACCCTCATCTAGGCACCCTCATCTAGGCACCCTCATCCGCAAACGCCAGCCTGCGGCGATACCGTACGGGCGGCCCATCTCGCATGCCAAGTGCGTGGCGGGTGCGGATCGTCATTTCCATCACGATAGGGAGACTCTCGCGGCGCGAGTGGAGGAGATTGCTTCCCACGACGACGAGGACTCCCCGGGAGGAGCGCGGCCAGCCCACGCCGACGCTGGGGCGCAGGTGCGGAGGTGCGCCTCGACGACGATGACGATGGCGACGGCGAAGACGATTAGGAGCTGGTTATGTCTACCACCATAGGCACACGCCCGTGAGGCTTGTATATAAGTGGGAGCGGCGCCGCGCTGGAGAGGTCGTTGCCGGTCGTTAATCCCAGGACAAGGCCGAAAGTAGATGAATCTGAATGCTTTCGTTACCACAGCGGTCAGAGAATGCGATCTGCTGGCCTACGGGGGAATTGGTGTCTATCTTGCGTTTCCTGATAACCTTTTCGACCTCAACGTATTCCGTTTTGCTTGGCATCATGACCTCGACTGCAGGCAGGGGCTCTTGGACGTTAACTTTCTGAGCGTCTGGGCGGATTATGCCGTATCTTTTCACATTTTCTCCTGGGCTTTGCAGCTATAGGATTGTTGTTCGGGCGAGATGGCAATTCGGTACTGGGCGCAACTTACAGCTCGTCGTTTTGTATTGGTCGTATATGGCCTGGTGTTCCTCTGCCTAGATTCCTGATTCAACAAATCTTTCAGGGTCTCTTGTTTATTGTTTAAGGTGTAAGTGTTTGGATGGTATCTTGACATTGTAGACGCCTTCCCACTTTCTGCTGGGGTTGTACCATGGCTTACCCGTTTTAATGGCCCTCCTGCCCCCGTCCGTAGAAGCCCATTTGGCCATAATGTTTCTGACACCTTCCTATCCGGCCAGAATATCAAGCTGAGCCGACGCGTGAGAGAAGGGAACGTTTCCGATACAATGACGAACCAGCATAAGCCTGAACTCATCGGACACCTGCCTGTCCACCCTCGACCTGATGCCCGTCAGCTACAAGGCCAAGCTGAACCAACACATGTTCCGCCTCGCCACAGGCCCCGTCAACACGACCATCCTCCTACGAAACACTACCCCGCGCTCGTTACCAGGAACATTAATATGAGGCCGAACACTACCACGCACCTAACCAACACGCCTCGACAAGCCACAGACTCGCCCCGCGTCCCCGCCTACCATCCACGGCGCGGTTCCGCACCCTCACGCACATCAGCCCCCACCTTCATCCACCCTTCCGAGTCCCATGCGCCTTAACCTCTTCAACCACCGCCCCCCACCCCATCCGCCGCACCAGCGCCACCATCCCTATCCCCGGCGGCTTTAACTATACGCCCACTCTCCCTACCCTATGCTATTAAAGCGCGAGGTGAAGGAGGAGATACAGGTGAAGTGGGCGAGGCGGGCGCGGGTGGAGGAGGGGAGGAGGCGTGGCGTGTGCGGTGGCTGCGGGCGGCGCTGATGATTGCAGCGGAGGGATGAGGCGCGGCAGGTGGTGGAGGAGATGCTTTGCGCGCTTTATGTTGTAGTCGCCTCCCGAGGCAGAGAGCGAGTGACGCAGGCGGAGAGGTGGTCAAGGACGAAGGCGAAGACAGCCTGGGGCGGACTGGAGGCGGCTTCGATGTTGTTGTCGTTCTGAGGGCAGCAGGGCTTTGTCCCCGTTCAGATCGACTCCCGTCTCCTTCAAAGCCGGGGTTTCAGACTTGGGGAGGCGCAGCAAGATGTTGCCATTCTTGTTTTCCTCTGGCTCTGGTCCTTCCTCCTTGTTGAGTAAGTAAGAAATAAGAGGAAGGTTGATTGTACGAGCTACAGAGGAGTGCTGGCGGGCACATCGCCCCCAGGTTATCGATGCTCTGCGTCGACGAGTGGTGGAGGACCGGGTGTGGAATCCGCAACACTCCTCAGCTGCCTCGGCCTCTTCCACCGAGAACCCGATCTCGCGCCGACTCCAACGGCAGCTGCATTGGCCTCGGCGAGCCCGCCTGGTCCCTCCGGTTGTCTGGCAAACAACGTGTCCAACAGCCAGCAATGTAAGCGTCGCGCCGTCGCGCTGTACGTGCTGTGCGCGCAGCATCAGGCGATTGCGAAGCGACCCCCCGAGGAGCAGGAGGCAGACGAAGGCGAGGGAGGAGGAGAGGAGAATGGAGAAGTTTTGTACATGACAACGGGAGAGGAAGAGACAGGCGGCGTGGTTCCGAGGAGAAGATAGGGCACGCGCGCTGCGATGGCTGCTGCTGCGGCGGCGGCGACGGGGGAGCAGGAGTAGGAGAGGTAGAAGGCAGTAAACAACAGTACCCGCGTCCCCTTCTCCCATGCCTTCAGTTTCGTTTGGTTTCGCAAACGGGGGGCACACGCTGACGCAGAAGACGTAGACGGCACACAGATGCCGCTCCTCGCTTCCCCTCGTCCTCCCCTCCCATCTCCCACAAACCGTGAGACGCCAGTTGGGGCGGCCCACTATCACAACCACGGGATTGCGTCGACGGGCCCGGACCGCAGGCATCTCCAGCACAACGTCGTGTGGTCAGGGGAGGCGGCGGGCCGGCATGGCATGGCGGAAGAAAGGAACCCGCCTTTCACGAGGCGGCGGAGTTGGACCCGGCTACTGCCTTCTGGAATTAGCACGACGGTGAAGACGGCATCGTAGGGTTGGGGTTGGATGAGACTGCGGTGAAGTTGACTGAGGGGCTGGAGAAGGGCGAACCCCACGAAGAAACAACACCAAGAAGAAACGCAAGCCCTTGAGCCACGAAAGAACAACATGGCGCCCAGCCCCGAGCCCACGCTCAACCCCTTCCACTCCTCACTGAAGCACCGATACTTCTCGAAACGATACTGCTCGCCCAAGGCCTTCTTCAACTCGGGACGTCCTTCCAACTCCTCATCAGAGTATCCTATACCTACAACTAAGTCGCGCCACGCACCACCCAACGCGCCTATGTATATATTCCTCCCGGGCCGTATCTACGTTTCGCAATGCCTCCTCGAGGTAGGGCCAGCCGGCACCGCTCAGGTTGCGCACGGCATGGGGACGGTAGTGTGTAGGCTGGCTGTAAACAGTCGACGACGGCCTTGAGCTCGAAGGCGACGAGGCTGACATGCGCCGTCGAGGGCGGTGCTGTGGGCCTTGATGCGGTCGAGGTGGTCGCGGGTGCGCTGGGCGCGGGCCTGCCGTTGCAGAGCCAGGCGAGGACGTGTAATGGGGCCCAGTGGACAGGTCCTCCGACAGGTCGAGCTTGAGGACGAGGACGTGACGTCCCCGGGGTGGGTTGGCCATGGCGCCGCGTGGACAGCTCCTATGTGCCTACAGGTTCGACTCCGCGCTGCAGACCTCTTTCCTCTGCTAGAGCTGCTTCGTCTCGCCGGGCGTGGCGAAGCGCTGCGGCTAGGCCTGCTAGTGTATGGGGTATGTACAGGGCGTTCTGGACTGTGGAGCGCAGTACCTAGACGCGGCCGAGGGCGCTGAAGTCGGCTTCGGGCTGGGTGACGTGTGAACTGTTGAGCGTGTGCGAGCAGTCGAACAGGTTGGAGCTGAGGTTGCGGTCGAGCTTGGCGAACGTGGCCTCGATGTAGACCAGGTCCAGGCTCAGCCCGGCGAGTCTGTCGAATTGCGTCGTCCATGCCGATGGTGCGCGCGTGCGGGTAGGTTGTGATGGCTTGGCTGGGGGTGTTGTGGCATGAGTTGGGCGTCGCGCGCGAGGTTGTGCGTTGTGTGCGCGTCGGGCGCGGGCGCAAACGCCTTCAGAGCGGTGCGGGGTCCAGTAGTACAGGCCGCAGATGATGACGACCAGAACCGCCAGGAAGCCCGTGGAATCCTCTGGAGGGCTGAAGAACGCAAAGGTCGCCCACGCCCGAGCTCCCTCCAAGGCTTTGCCTCAACTCTTGATTCTCCACCTCCCGCTCAGAAGAAAGGCATCTTACACCCGATTCGCCGAAGAAGAAGAGCAACTCACAACCCCCCAGATTCAACCCACTCCAACAACCCCCGCGCCTCCCACCACCGCCCCTGCAACTCCACCTGCGTCCCCTCGCGCACAACCTGCCCACCGCATCCACCGCAGCACCGCCGCCACCGCAGCACCACCACCACCACTGCGAGGCGAGCATGCTAGACCTTCTCCTCCACCTTCCCATCGCCGCCTGCAGCCTCGTCGGCCGAACAGCGGGCTCGCCGTTCCTCTCGCTACCGTTGAAACACAGTTGAAGGGGGCCCGAAAGGAGGAGGCAGGCGCTGTGGGGAGCAGGTGATCGAGGGGCCGACGAGACTCGGTGGCGGTGATGGCATAAGAGCGGCGCCCGCACATGGGGTCATCGTTGTCGAAGGGTAGGATGACGATGCCCGGTCAACTGTCCTCGTGATGGGCTCGGATGTGTGGGGCTCTGCTGATTGGCGTCAGAGGCTGTGGATATGCGGCCGCTGTCGTTGTTCTGCGGTGGCGGCACAACCGGCGTCTGGGGGGATGCGTTCTCGATCGTTGTCTGCGGCTGTCGCATCATCGGAGTCTACACATGCGAGCCTGAGGAAATGCATCCCCGATGAGTGCCTGCCTGCGTCTGCGGCATCATATCGCCTGCCGAACAGTCTCTACCCATAGACATCGCCGTCTCATCACCATGCCGTGTTGAATCCAAAGAGATTTTCGAAAAGCGCATTCGCCAAGTCAGGCGTACTTGGCTGCAGGGTAGGGCGCGTCATCGGATACCGTGTGTCTCGAGGCAGAGGGGAGGAGTTACGCAGACGGCAAGTTGCCTCGTCGGTGGGGAGCAGTGTATCTGACGTCGTGCATGTGGCAGAGACCGCCGCCGTTGACGAAGCGGTTTGCATAGAGTAGCTTTGGGTGTGCGGTGGTCGCAGATGGGGAGGTTGCGGGTGCGGTTGGGCATGTTGGCGGTGTTGTCCGCCATTCTTTTGGTGGAGGGAAGGGAGAGGGCTGGGGATGGGGCATCTGGCTGGCGGCGGTATTATCCTTAGCGAAGCGGAGCGAGGGCCGAAGGTCCGAGCGTAGTGTAGCTAGGTGTTATGTTCAAGCTTAGTGATGCCGGGAGAACCTCGGAAGCCCAAATGCCTCTGATTGGTTGAACAATCACATCTAATTGGTCAACTTAAATATCAATCCAAATTTAATGTCACGTGAAGAGCGCAGCCCCCTAGGGGGGGGGGACGGGGGTCTCCCCCATATCTAACAGTGCTGGCGCCGACGCCGATGCTACTACTGTATTTACCTTATCGCCCCCATCGCACCTCTCGTACCTATTACATTACCTATATCTAGGAATTACTACGTAATATATATATAACGTACCTAGTAAGATGCGCTATACTAGAAGGCACTTTGCCTTTCTTAGTATAGATACCTAGCTACACTCGCTTCGCAGAGGGAGTTTACATGGATGCTGTTGCTCCTCCTCATCCATGTGCCAAATACTGGTTATACCGTCGGTCATGATGACCAGTCATGAGTGATAGGACTTTCGAAGCTGAGACATACCTCGCGGCATGATGAGTTGGTAGATCTCTTGACCCACCATGTGAAGGCCGGCTCTTATATCCTGATGTGTACTGGTGCAGTGCATCGCGAAGTGCATGCTGTAGTCAACCCTCAGAGTACTAAAACTAGAGCATCTACACATGACCAACCCGAGCCACAGCCCAGCAGAAGCGCTCCGAAGATCAAGGTCACCCACAGGATCAGCAACCGCAAGTCGCCCTCACGCCCGACTTCAGGTTCCGATCCGGCCGCCGCAGCAGCTTATCAACCCCTCAGGTACAGCAGCAGCGGACGCAATCGCCAGACCCGGGTTTTGCTTCGGGGTAAACAGAGAGGCTACATGTCATATGCACCTGTTGCGTGCATCTTCCTCATTCTCATCATCTATATCGTCGATAGAGTGGCTCGCGAGGTGCAGCCTCGTCAGCCGTCTGCGCTTCTTTGCTCAGGAACACATTTCTACAAAAGGCAGTTTGACTTTGACTCGTGCCTCAATTCTGTGTCATGTTCTCACTCAAATAGAAGCGCCAGTCTAGACCTATCCCTCGAGAAAACACTCCCACGTTTTTGTTTGCTACCATCAGTCCCAGGAGGCCGAGACGGGCTGCAATGCGATAGGACCTTGAAGACTTCGTGGATCCCACCAACGCTGCGCTTGAAGCTGCTGCATAAAACGGCGGGAGGAGGTGCTCTGGGGGCGGTGGCGAAGGAGGCTTTCCCATTGGCTATGTGGCATTACCTGGATTGATTGATAGCGAGGGGTTGGCTTTGCTGGAGAGATTGACTATGAGGTCGGATCTCGGTTAATATGGAAGGCAGCGGCAACGGCAAACAGATATAAAAACAGGCGAAATGAAAAAAGACACCTGAAATACTGGGAAAGAAGCCCCGCGAGGCGCTGGGAATGAGCGCAGGTGTGGCACGTAAGCGTCGAAGCTGAGAGGGGAGGTTGGGATGGTTAAATTGAAGGATCGATTGGGGATGGACAGTCGACGATGGGATTCAGTAATCGAGTCACGAGGAAGTGTAGTGTGAGCTGCCGCTAGTGTGAACACACGCTGGGTGAGGCAGTATCGTGCCATGTTGGTGGTGTACCTGTTCGGCTTCAGTGGAATACTTGTGGCTCGACATTTCCTGTATCGACCAACGGCCGGCGCTTCAAAATCGGTAAGTAGGTTGCGGGATTTGCAGGTGCTGAGAGGGAGTACTGCTGAAGCTCTAAAACGCGCCCTCTACTTCTGGGTCCGCAGCCATGATCGGCCACTACACGAAGGTGGTGATTGCCATTTCTTTGCCGCAGCGAGTGGAAGGCTCAGCTCTTTTGCGCAGCCTTTTGTGTATCCTGGCAGCACGTTCTAAATGACGCTTGGTCTCGAACCCAAGTGTTAATGTCTCCACTGCATTGTATTTTCTGCTATGATCTGTGGTCTCCGGGGCCTACTAATCCCACCTCCGCCTCAGCGCTGTGTTCGTCGCTTGCCCCAGTAAACCACTGCCTCTACGACGCCTCAGCACATCGCGTCCTTGTCTCATGGGTGTCTGGTCGACGATGCCAACTCTCGCCACTTCCACTCACCCTTCTCTCGACCAATACAACCGTGGCCACGCCGCAGGGGAGGTTGATCTTTCCCGGCTCCTCTGCAACGCCAAAATGCTTCGCAACCACTCCAATAGTTCAAATGGGATTCTGTCGATAAGTACTGACCTCTTATCTCGTCTCTTGCAGGCGCCACAGACTTACTCTACCCGTATCATCCTTTAATCTTCCCACAACGCGTCACGCCAGTATCGCTGCCCCGATCCTCAGCATCCCCTTATAAGCACAACGCCTATCCTACAAGCTTACCTCCCTATAAGTAAGCAAACCAACGTAAAACATACCATCACTCGGCAGCGGACATGGATGTTAGACAGACGCTGGAGGCACAAGCTACTAAATACCGACCAAGCCCTTCCAGACCACCTTATCACTGTCGCAATGGCTGAAATGGTGCATTAGTGTACGATGCTTGGAATGCTGCACGAGCGGGCTGACTCAGGTCGTTTAACGATGATGGGCCGAGAACGTTAATGCTAATGTCGAATCTCCAGGCTCGCCCTATGCCGCACCTTCCGGTTGATTTTTCTGCTTAAAGCACCGCAAGCTCGTTGGACGTTCCGAAACCCCTACACCAGATCTTTCGCTCGACAGCCTTGTGGCTTCGCACACACCCAATCCTGAGCAAGCCTGGCTCCGGAGTGCTGTCCAACTCCACCGCGAGCAGCATCCAGGCCTCAGCCCACTCTCTGTCCCAACCTCCCCACTTCGCCGTGTCCAGCCATATTCTTCGCCGCGTTGTCGCTCAACGTACCAAAGCCCCTTCCCTGCGGCGACATGTTCTGGTGCACTCGACCGCGGATCGCTGCGAATTACTACTTGGCGTCACTGGCCGCGAAAGGAGGCCACAACCCACCCCAGTCCAACCCCCTGATTCGAGGCGTGCCATACCGCCAAGCCCCCATGCTGACGCCTCTCCTCCCTCTGTCCTGGTGCGCCGTACCTTCACATGCGGACGACCACAGCCACGACTGCTGAGCTTCGCCGCTGCGGCTAGGCGCGTGGACAATTCAACGGCCCTCGCGAACACTCCAAGAAGAAGTGTGGTTGGGGAAATATCCCGAAAGGTGATGTAGTTTAACTGAAGCGGCGCCGCATTGGTTTGAACTTTCACAGAACGACGTTCGGAGCTGTCTGTATGGATGCCAAGATCCACCACTCCGCCTGCCCTGGCTTCCAGCAACCCAGGACAATGGCGAAGAAGCCAGCGAGAGAAGGCCGTGCACGGAGACCAACGAGGAAGCGAAGCTCGTGCATCCTCGTCTTACGAACACGAGTTAAGCGATCGTAACCTATAGGAAGAAAGCATCCCGCAGGGCCTAGTGTACGGGTGGGAAAATGTGGAGGAACGTCTAGCAAGGATAACCGGGTCGTTCGATCGACTTTCGCAGAGCTCCCATCGGGATCCCGGACCATGCATAACGAAGGGGGTAATAAGAGCGCGGTCCTGCCTCCCGGAAGAAGCAGCATCGGCAGCGACAGCGTCTTCGTACGTGGCTCATGCAGGTAGATGTCTTGCCGCCACGGCTCCGCTGGAACGGCCAAGCGCTTGTCATGCATCAAGGTGGCTTTGGGAGTTGGCGGATTAAGCACGCGTCTCGGGAGCTTCGGTGATGAAGAGGTGCCTTTACGGTATGATTTGTGGGCATCTTAAGTTCATGAGTTTTTTAGAGACATGAACTGGCCTGGAGACTTCCTGAAATGCTGGAGTCTAACGGGGTATACTCAGACGGCAGCTCATACACGGAGTCTGCAAACCACCAAGCGAAGATAAGATCGTTTCTACATGTTCAGCATACCGACACCACGGGCCAGCTTGGCCTTTGCGACGTCCATCCTTGCCGTCCTATCACCATCATCGTGGAGTGCATATTTCCACTGGTGGACCATGGTAGCCTCTCTGGAGAGAATGGCGCAATTCCCTGGTAGTCGTCAGCTGCAGCAGCCGGTAAAAAGCCACTGCACGCTACTCATTCCATATGCATACCAAGTCACTGTTTCCAGTTACAGTCTCCCCGCGACTTGGTAGACGAAGATGATGGTTGTTTTGGCGCGGAAACCCAGCGTGCGTACGGACGTCTTGGCGGCCGGGTCAAAATCCCACGCGTGGGAAAAAGAGCCGGCCACGAGGCGAAGAACACCAATGTCGATAAAATCACCCCAGCAGTCCGGACTCCTAGCACGACTGCGTATGCGGCAAAGGGAGCTTTTCTAGAGGGTAGCCCAAGGCACTACAGTCGGATTTTTCATCTTGTTGCTGCATGCGACGGGCGCGCGCGCGACGTTTTGATGCTAACTGGTCTTCGTTCACCCCCGTGGAGATTACTTTCCGCGAGGCTTCGGGGTGGAGTCGGCGGGCTTTGGGCAGCCGTGCCACATGGCGACGGTGGTGATTTCGGCCTTGGATGGTTGGAAACCGTGGCGCCGTCAAGAGAAGGTTGGATGGGGCGCCTCGCTTCCTGCTTGCTTCGGTGAACAATGCCAAAAGGCGAGACGCTGCCGCTGAGGTTTACGACGGCCCCCTGGCCAAATGCTGTCCCGGCGCTGGCACTGGCGAAACTACTTACAGGTTTCCATGGCTCCACGATGGCCAACTCGACAATTTAAGCCTTAAGATCCAGGGAGCGCTGCTGGCGCTGAACGTCAGGTCTGAGACGTCCCGGTGGTGCTGCGGTGTGTTACTTACCTGAGAGGATGTTGAGAAGATGACTCACGTTTGTCGAGGTAGAAATCCAGGTACGTGGAATTCTCCGAAGACGGCACGAGAGGTCTGGAAAAGTGCTCCGCCTTTGCCACTAACGGTACGTCGACGCCACGGCATACACGTCATCATCGCGGCCCTCCTCACTAACGTCGAACCGTGTCTGTGCACCTCGCAGGGCGCCACCGTCCTCTGCCAACTCCCTTTCACACTTCTTCAGCTCAGATATCCGTAATGATGCGGGGAACGCCCGGCGCGGAGCTGCGCAGCAAGCTTTTCATCAACTCTTCCCAAATAATTTCACGAAGGTGCTCTTCCCCTCGGCCGATTTTAATCCACAGCTTGGGTCTTGTTGCTGAGAGAATCCGTTGCTGCAAGTGTCCACCTGTTGTTCCCAAGATATATCATTGGCTCTCATCGCTGGGCCTACTGCTACTTCGTTCGGTCTTCACGCATTTGACGACGTGATGAGACGTAGGCCAACTTCCTGGGTCGGAGTATGGATCACACCTCCTTTGAGGAGAAATGGCCTGTTCCCGAACCGGTCCAAGGGAAGTATTCCTGTCCGATTCCATAGAGCTTGCGCCTGTACGGCTGCTAGGGAGCATTAGGGCTCGAGGATGGGCTTGATAGTGAGTGAGCAACTATCATGTAGAAGGTAGGCTGAGTGTTGTAGACAGAGAGGGCACACAGTCAGCGTCTATTGTATTTTCCTCATTTCCTCCGACAGGAACATGGAGTGTGGGGAATGAGAACTCAACCTCCCTTTTTAAGCTTTGACAGATGCATTACTTCCACGGCACCAGGAGCCATCGGCAGAAAATCCCTTTCCGTGGCCGTACTCCATTCTCAGCACCTGTCGTAGACAAACAACAAACCATTCAATTCAGACCCATAGAGCCAGGTCCCAGGATGCTGTACCGCACCTACCAAAGCTTTGGAGAAGTTTCATCCAATAGCGGAGTGCAGCAGCATCTTCTGGCGAATGCCGGCTGTCTTCCGTGGGTTGTCGTCCGATCTGGCAGCTGTTGGAGATGCTGCCTGTTTGTTCCAAGCGGGCGGGGCGCGCCTTCGACGAGGACTCCCAACAGTGAGCCCGCCGCACGCCGCTGCGGGAGAGAGACACTGCGAGCCCCTCAACGATGACTCGCGCGTCTGGTTCGGAGGTGGCGGCGAGAGAAGCTGGAGCATTGGAGATGGACACAATCTGGCCAACAGTGGCGGGGCGCCGACAGCCAGCAAGGAGAAGTACACTGCAGTCCAGAAGCGAGAGTGCGCTGTGCAACGTAGGCGCGCGTTGTTTCGCTGGCGTGGCGTGTTGTTATGCTTGGCCACGTCAACCAGGCGCAAATTTTCCTCAAGAAATTTCCACCCCTCCTCAACTCACATCAAACCGATCTTACTTCCACCCCATCAATCCTCGCCGCAAAATCCGCAAAGAATTCCACACCACACTCCCCTCGCCCTCAAACCCAACAAAAACACATCATCTCCAACCCCGCCCGCAAACGCCCAATCCCCCCATTCAACCGCCCCAACCCACCGCTCCATCGCCCAGCCCAGCCCACGCCACCATCTCTTCTTCGCCACCGCTATCCTCTCCTGCCGACCTACAACCGCGCCCACGACTGGGTCTCGTCGCTGATGACACAAGCGGCGAGGAAGGCGGGCGCGTAGACAGTCGCCTCGAGCTACGACAACACAAACGGATACGGCGGGAAGGAAGGGAAAGGCGCATCGCCAGCACAACTGCAGACGGGTGTTTACGTTGCCGTGGGGGTGTGGTCTGATGAGCAGGCCGTGGTTGCTGCTGGTGCTGCTTGCATCGGCTGCGGAGTACAAATGCAGGGCGGCGAGGATACGAGGGATGGGAGGGCGGTTGATACTGGTTTGGCAAAGAGATGAAGAGGGCCATGGCTTGTTGGTTGCCAGGAAGGCCGGGCGGCGTGATGTTCATGAGGGATAAAATCCTGGCATTTTCGTCATGCAGTGGATATCTCGTTCTCCGCCGATCCATCCACGCCCGCCCGCCCCCCGAGCAGAGAGAAGCAGGCCAACTCACTCCTCGTCCTCCTCCTAGCAGTCAAGCTCCCTTCTCGCCCGGTGGCGTTGCCATCGCCGCTGCCTCCGCCTCGAACAGCCAGCTCTCTCCTCCTCCTTTCCCCATCCCTACCCAGCTACCTTTCGTCGGCACCTGCCATCCATTACCAGCGACTGGCCTCGCTTCCTGGCGCTGTGGGATAAGAGAGACGGATATTAGGCAGTACAACTCTGGCAGCGGCGGGCAGGTGGAGGAAAAATGAGTCCAAAAGTTTCAGGATTCTCTGTGGAGATGGCCAGCGGTCGGCTTTTCGTGAGATTGATGACGGCGGGACGGGGGAGTGTCTCAACGAGCGAGGATGAAGGAAGGATCAGCGTGGATGCAGTCGTTGACCAGTATGGTCGAGGAGCGCGATGGCGGCGGGCTTGGC
Source organism: Dothiorella sarmentorum (assembly GCA_023082095.1). Lineage (NCBI taxonomy): Eukaryota > Fungi > Ascomycota > Dothideomycetes > Botryosphaeriales > Botryosphaeriaceae > Dothiorella > Dothiorella sarmentorum. The sequence goes on from JAJMVL010000132.1 coordinate 70,902, forward strand.
CTGGGTCTTGACCGCGGTGCTCTGGTTCTGCGGGAGGAGACGGTGTTGTAGCCAGGCGAGGCGAGAGAGTGTGAGTGGATAAACTGGTATGAGACGTCGACGGTTGACCCTGTTGAGCATGTTAACGGTGTACCCAGGTAACACGGAAAACTTACGCTCTCGTCGCATGGCGCACACCTCGTTTCGCCAACTTCCCTGGCGTGTAATGTCGTCCGAGCACATATGAATCCAAGGTGTCTCCTCTCAGCATCAGCCACCTGCGTCGCCGTAGTCGGAGCAGCCGTTCCGTTCCGCAGCGTCATGCGCCCCGCCAACCGCACGGCGCGAGCCGGAGTTTATGTCGCATTCGGTGAGCCGATCAGCGTCCATCCGTGACGTGAGCCGATCACGTACTCACTCAGCCACCCGCCGCTTTCGGATACGGATTTACGGGATGGAGCAGGGCGATGTCGCGGTCGACAAACCCCGGAGATGCTAACGCGATTGGCAGGCTGGATGGGGACCTGCACATGCATACAACCGAGGAAGGGTACTGGTGGGAACACACCGAGCGGACGCGCGATGGCAGGAGTCCAAAGGTGTAAAAGGTCAAGCGGTACTCCGTCAAGAGCAAAGCTAGAAGTCGTCACGCCGCAGGCCGAGTTGGTCCCGCGGCTCCCCGGCTGCTCCGGACGCTAGTATACCCTCTGTGTGCTGGTGCACGCTGTCCGTCAGCGATGTCGGGGCAGACTGGCTGGTGTCGGTTTGCAGAGGGGAGAGACGAGCGGTGCTTCGGCGTCGAGGGCTGCTTCGTCGGTGTGGCCAAGAGCAGGTCGGCCGGTCACGAGCACTTTTGGACCTGACGGTGTGGTCCTGTGGTTATTTATCACTGCGCGGATGGTTTCGGTCTTCGGTGATCGTCAAGGTGATATTGGGATTGTGGTTGTACTGTCAGTCGTCGCACGGCTCGTTCTACGTTAATTGTTCCAGGTTTGTGTCCTCTCTACCTGGAGGACGGCAGCTGGGACCACGCATTCTTGGTTTGTGACCTGAATTGGCTGGTTCCGATCGTTGCCACGGTCACGGTAGCGCCGGTGATATCTTCAGTGCCATCCCATTGCGCACACACGCCCAGACGCACACTGCGATTTGTAGTCCACTCCATAAAACAGCGTGATGTCGTAGCTGAGGGGGAGTCGTATAGACTCAGCACGTCATTGAGGATGCACGGCAGTGTTCTGGACGGCGCTCGCAAAAGGACCACCCTGCTTTCGATTCTCCTGTTAACACTATGTGCCTGCTTTTTATTGCTGCATTATGCCCGAAGCCGCAGCTCCAAGCGAAAGTGAGTGCTCCACCAAAAAGGACGGAAAGATAGTAACATTTTACGTACGTATTGGCACTTTACGAACCTCATTGATGTGGTGCCCGACGCAGCGTCTGTTTGTCGCGATGTCATTTCAATTGCGGAACCACTTCGATGCAGAGCCAAAGCTGGCACTAGCAAATATTCTCAGCGCCCAAGGACGGAAGCTGTTCCAAAATGATACGCCGAACCGAATTACCTTGCCGCCGGTCGCCACCCGCGTTAGCAGTAGCGAACCAGCTCTGAACGGTGACAGTTCGTCTCTCTGGCCTCCAACAACAATTCCACCCAGCGCTGCTACAAGTTACTCATTTTACGTCATCACGCTCCGACACAAAGCCAGGGGGGGGGGCGGAGCGTCTACGAGAATAATGGGGTTCGGTAAGGGCGATAGGTTCTTTGCCGGATACGGGGTGCCAGAAGTTGGTGAGACGTCCTGGATTCCTGTCGAAACTGAAAGAGTAAAAGGGTTCGTAGTAGGTTCGAAGGTTTAAGTTTCGTGGAATCCGGATGGCAGCGGTGGCAGAAGAAGCTGGATGGGAATGTCCTGATGGATCTTCGCTACCACAATGACTAAGGAGGATCTGCAGGCTATCCAGGTCCCCATGTTGCTCACCCCAGGAGTTCAACATCTTGCTTCTGAAACTGAGCTTCGGAAGACCCAGGAAGGACAAAGAGAACTCGCTCTCTTGAGTTGATGTCAGCTCCCGCTTGATTCAAAAGAGCGCATGCGACGCGTTGCTTCCATTGCACAATTAGCAGCACACGCGAGCTTGAGTTTGGGGTGGACGAGGAGGGCATAGAGGAGAAGTAGAAAGATGCACGGCCAGCTCAGCATCCACTTCAGCAGCACTGTGGCGCCAAGGTCGGATGGAGCTAATAAGGCAGATTAAGGGGGTGTGCTCGAAACAGAGGGGGATAAGTCCGAGAAGGGCTGTTGAAGTGAAGGTTTCCCAGCCACTGCAGCTCCACAGCGCAGTCTCATCCCACCTTAAAGAAGTTGCTGGCCGGATACCGATTGACTCTCTCGTCTACGGTTTTATCCTCCAAGCAATCACCAGCTACGGAGAAGCGTTTACCATTAAGTCCACCTCCAACGCTGAAACTATCGCCAGCATTCCTCCCCTCGGCTGTATCGGCTGCTTTCCCATCGGATGCCGCATACTAGACTCGGCAGCTCCACGCTACAGCGACGGTGCCTTTACCATGGAGTACCTCCGCCAAAAAACTCCAGAGGCGGCCTCCTAGCGGACGAAATGCGCTCTTGGGAAGACAGCACCCCTGTACAAATTTGGTTAGTTGTATGTTTAACACGTGAGCGGGAAGCCTTCGAGCTGGGACACGGGCAATCGTCTTACGCGCCAGCTAGCGCGTTCGAAGCCTTGGAAAAGAACCCTCCTTCCCCCCGCTCCTCGATCTCCCCCACCGGGATGAGCACGGCCCGGGACGGGACTTACCTGCCCAAGCTGCTGCGCTGTTAGTGCCTGGCATTCAGGTCGCCACGCAGCCCGGGGTGATCTTGTCCCTGTTTAGCGCCGCGCACAGTCGTCGCAGTTGCAGATGCAGGGATTCTCCTGTCTAGGGGAGGGCGAGGCAAGCTTCATGATCACAAACTCCCTCCGTCCTATCTTGAGGCAGCAGGCCGTCTCCTCGCCACAAGTCGTTCATGTTGGTCATGTTGAACCACTGTCCTTCGTGTTGCTCATGTTGAACCACAAGTCATTTACGTTGTTTAGAAAATGTTGCTCATGTTGAACCACGTGTTCTTCATGTTATTCAAAAAGTGTTGCTCAATATTGAACCACGTATCCTTCGTGTTGCTTAAAAAGTGTTTTTTGAATAGTATTATCCTTGTTAACCTCTAAGTATACATGTAAGAACTTTCCTACCTCTACCGCTGGCAAATGCCCGGATGTCTGCTGCCCGTCGTTTTTTTTTTTTTTTTTTCGCTTCCTGCGCTGGCTCCTGGCTTCGCCTTGCTGTCGACCAGCGGGCTCGGATACTCCTCGATGAGGTTGTGGTCGGCTTGAATGGGAGGTTCACTCACACGCTCGAGCCTATGGTCGAGTTCGCTGGGATGTTCCTTTTACTTCTGCTGATGAGCCGCTGCAAGACTGATATTGCTCATCGCTTGACCACAGTCATTTAAATTCGAGCACGCTGATTTATTCAAGTGCTTCCTTGGAGGGCGGAGTGGGCAGTTGTGTGGGCGGCGTGAGCGGAGAGGCAGCCAGCATGGTGAAGTGCAGAGCATGGGTTGGGATGGGGCGGGCGGAGTGATGGTAGAAGTTGTTGCGGACGGCTATCCACAAGACGGGCTTACATGTGTGTCACACTAACATCTACAGATGCATAGGGCTGTCGACACTTCCGAAAGGGACGCCCTGGCTTTCTTCTGCTTGACGCTCAATATTGTCTCCTAGGTCTCCACGTGTATCTTTTAGGCGAGCCATTATGCCGTAACCCTCGCTGGTAAGAGCTTTCCAAGAAGGTAAAGGCTAGTGCTAACGTTTCTGCAGGGAGAGAAGGAGTTTAAGGCAGAGATGTTGGCGCTCAGGATCCAGCAGACTTGGCCCGTACAATCCCGTCGATTATTTCCCTTTGATCTTTACCACCACCTTCGCCTTGATTCTCAAAGCGTCTCCGAGCATCCGGTCGGTCTTCCACCTGCTAGATTATGCCATCGAAGTTTCTCTCAGATGCCCGAGCTCGGAAATGCAGCCCCTATTGGGCACGAAAACACACCCGTCGGCGTTCTGAGATGGCCCCCGCTTAAGAAGAATCCGGCACTTCACGCCTAACTTTAGACTTTACAGGCTCTTACTAAGGCAACATTCATAGGATTAGGCCAAACTTTTAATATAAGATTGTTAAAACCTGCTTAGTTATGTGTTTACTCTTAAAAATCTTAAAGGTTTGAGTTGTTCTTAGGTTATTCTTAAGTAAAAATAGTTATTAGCAAGATTTACTAAATAACTTTACTAATATTAAACTTTTTTAGGCTTTTTATCAGAAATGTATAGATACCTAGTATATATTTATTAACAGTATAAATCTCAGGAAAATACTTTAGATATTGGCGGATTTGGAGACCGCGGAGTTTGCAAGCTTTTTACCAACCCGGCGAACTACAAGGGTAATTAAATTACCCACAACACGAAACGAGACAAGCAGAACCTTATAATTGCAGGCCAGCTCAAACCCATGCGCGAATCTCCGTGTAGGCCCGTTGGATGATTTGTTTGAAAAGGGAAGAGCTGTGCAGTTTCTCCATCGCTAGATGTCCAGACGAAGCTTGGTGCTAAGTAGGGCTATTCAGTACTCAGCATCGTGTCAGGCTGTCTTGACGGAAAGACCAGGTGAGTGCGATAGTACTACGGAGGGCATCGGCATTGGAGTAGTGGATGTCGAGTTGGCGGCGACGATGGGTGGAAGTGGAGCAGTAGACATAATGGTGTTTGTCGCGGGGTGTGATGAAGAGGGAAAAAAAGAGAAAAGTTTCCCCGACGCGAGATTCGAACTTACGAAAAAGTCTTCGCATTGAAACCGCCGCTTGCCATCGTCCTAACTACGAACTCCAGCTAAAAATCCCGAGAACTGCTAGCATTAAGTAGGGTCTTGCGAGCTGTTGCGGGGCCCAGAGGAGAAGCAGGCGGGGTGTACACAATCTACTCTGCCGGGCATAACAGTCGAAGATCAGGTAAATAAGAGCTGCGAAGAAATAGTAAAGAGGCTAAAAATGTGCTGCAAAATGCGGCAACAGGCGGCACCCTTAAACCGACACCCAAAGAAGACACTACGAAGCGCCTAGGACACGTTGCATATAAGAGAAGAGCGTAGAAAGGAAGTGTGGTAAGGGATGGTCGGCGTGGAAAGGGACAGCCGAACGCGGCCAATAATGGACGAAGTTGAAATTCCTTGAGGCTTTCTCGAATCGTCTACATGCACCTGGATTTGTGCGGAAGGCTGACGACTATCGAAGCGCCCCGGATTAAGAACAACATTATCGATAGTGAATTTTCTTTCCAGCCTGACGTTTTTCCAGTGACTCTACTTTGTCCACGCGGCGTGCTCCTTCGACGCATTCGTGGCCTGGGTGCTTTGGTTCGACATCCTACCATCTCGTAGCTTCGCTGCCGATGGCGGTGTTTGGCGCGCGGATTGGGGGCGAAAGGATGGGCGAGTGGCACACCGATATGACATGCGCTAAGCTAGTGAGGTATCTGCGGTTAGCTTACCGTGTGGTGGCCGATCAACCTGCCCGTGCGCGTTAGCACCTACCACGAACTGGCTCACTAGTGATGGCACCAATAGAAGTGCCATATTCCTCAAACAGCCCGAAGCCAACACGCACGCAAACTACCGGCTTTTACTCCAGGAGGGAGCATTTGCCTCGACCACAGCCGCAGCCAGCACCAGCACTCAGCAGCCACCAACACATCGGCAAGCTTCATCACCACAACTCTCGACTCCCGACGCACGCGGCTCTGAACGTGGCACGCGGCTCTGAACGTGGCACCCGGCTCCCATCACCTCGCCTCCCCACCATGGGATGGCATATTGCAACCAAACCCAACCCACAGTACTCCATTCACCCTTCTCGAATCAATATACCTTCAGATCTGTTGCTATCTCAGAGCACCGCAAGCTTACTGTCTACAGTCGATGTGGGCGGTACACGTCGTGCAAAAACCCGCACCGTCCATGCCGACGTCCTACGCGCATATCGCTTCCAACTTTCCGCCTCATGACCAGGTCGTTGCCGGAGGCGCGCAGGCGGAGCGTGTGCGGCCGAGCAGTGGCAACGGAGGCGCTGCGCTGCGTGTGTCGTACCATGTTGAAACGCGTTCTGTGGGATGCTGGTCGCGGCGGTTTGCTTCACCCCTCCCTCCATGGAGAGCGATGAGCTCTCGTTGCATATAGTTGGAGTTCTCAAAGTTCGTCTGCGTACTTTGTTCGGGGATGACGGAATTCCGCAACATGGTACTTTCTCTGCCGTGCCGCTTGAACTCGGCAGGATGGAAGCCCAAAACGAAGGATGGATAGAACATGGGCCTTGCGGGCCGGTGGGCGACCGCGAGCTTCGTAGTGATGACGGGAAGAAGGGCGTGCTGACGGGCATGACGGCGCAGCTGCATTGCTGAGAGGTGTTTGGTGCAGGCGCCGGGGGAACGGGCGCAGCGTGGGAGAGGGCGAGGAGGAGGAGGGTGGTGAGTAATACGGTGCCGGTGACAGCGATCCGCCAGCGGGAACTGTACTTTGCACTCTCCGACATGAAATGATTGGTCGTATACTCAGTAGCTAAGCACGTATATTTCTATGGTGCACACAACATTTGCAGTCAGTTCCACGTTCTCCGTCTACCATCTATAATCAAAAAAAAAAAAAGATTAGTTAGGAAAAGGTTACTCATCAAAAAAAAAAACGTCGGCAGCAGCGCCTCACTACCTCATCACGCCTCATTACCCGCCGTCTATTTCCGTATACACACACACATCTCCCAGACTCTTGCGCCTTCATCACATCCTCCATTGCGCCTCTCCGCCACCCCATTCCATCACCCGTCGCCGTGGCACCCGTCTACGAACAGAACCAAAGCGTCGGAAAACTTCACTCCTGACACCGTCATCCGGTTTCTCGCCACAGCGCCCTGGTCCCCAACGCTCACGACGAAGCGTATGCCTTGACTAAAACAACAAATCGCCACGTCATCCATATCTCAGCCGCCGACTTCCATGGGCTTCTCGCAACTTTTGACCCTTGTTCGCCATCTTCGGCGAGTACAAGCGGTACCCCAGTCTCGAAGTCCCTTTGCGGCCGGTGTCGCTGCGCCACGGGATGGGTGGACGACACCGATGGGTAGAAAAGGGAGGTAATGACAGCCCTGTGCTGCGGAAGTCTGATGGTGGCGAATCTCGGGGAGAAGGCACTGCCAAAATCCTGCGACATGACGCAGCATGAGAGGATGGCCTGATGCGCGACGGTCTCCGTGAGGATGGTAAGCGCTGCGGTGAGGTGGCGGTGGAAAAATATACGTTTCGAGATCGATCAGACTTGCAAGCGTGGAGGATTGCCTCACTGCCTTTGTGGACTCCTGGTCCGGCCCTTTGTGGCTGTGAATGCTACCGCGATCGATTCCTTGTCCTGCTGGTCTGGTGACGACGAAAAGAAAACGTCTAGACGAGTACACTGACATCTGTTGATAGCTTAGAGGACTCGGCTTGCGCGAAGGCGAACGGGCTGCTCTAGAGACAATAAGATAATGTCGGAGTCTTGTTGCAGAAAACAAGGGAGATGACATCGATTTAAACGACGGCAGGTGAGTGCAGAGTGTGTTGGGGGTGGACAGCGGGCTCGGTAGTGCAGATTGGGCAGGGGAGGGGGTTGCAGAAACATTGCTAAACGAAGTCACCGGTACGAGCTGGTCCAAAAACATGTGCCCTGGGTCTAGAAGAGAAGCCGCGGAGGGAAGCTTCTGGAGATTCCACCTTCATAACCGGTCTTGTTCAAATTGCGGCAAAGGAAGAACTAAAAGGAATCGTGATGGAGTCGAATGAGTGATCTCAGGAACTGCACTGAGACCTTGTCAGAGCACCGAGCAATCTCTTTGCTCAGCTATGTGCTGGGTAGAGAGCTAGTTTGTCGGAGCAGTTAAAAACGGTGGGCTCAGGTTTGGAAAGGGTACACATTTTAGAAGCTAAAGGACACAATGGCCGGACGGAGAAAGTGCGTAGAACCTTTCCGGAGACGGCTCGCACAGTAAGGTATTTGATACAGAGCGTCACACACCTTCGATTCTGGAGGACAAAGACGAGTTTTGTAAAGAGGAATATGAGGAATTGGTCAACGGAGAAAATGAGGCGGAGATGCAAGGCATGTCTCTGGTCAAGGGGAATGGTCACCCATCCCAACTGCTTGTGAGGATAATGCGTAGCGGAGCCCCGGGACTGGCAATGTTCATGGGTGATCAGCAAGGCGACGATGGATAAGAACTTACTACTGAGTGACCCACTTCGACCCTTCAGCATCCCTTGCTTTATTTCGTCCCGATTAGTTCACGTCGTTTCTGTTTCAGACGACGGATTGCGAGGTGGACTGGTCGTCGCTAGTAGTACTGGGAAAGGAACGGTGCGGCGGCATCATCGCTTGAATACATGCCGGAAGGCACTTTTACCTGCCGCGGCTGGGAATAACTCTCTTGGAAACGTCACCCAACCTTGCCCCAGACATGTCGCCGATTTACTTGGTTTGACATCAATGGTTTGGCTGAACGGGGTTTGGAGGCGATCTGGCACCGCCACATCCTCCTGGTGGTCGGCTTGACGTGATTCGATTTGATTTGGCAACTGGGAGTGTTGGTTGCCCACGGATGCCTGACAGCCATACGGCATTCCCGGCTTCGAACATGCAAGTGTCGTCCGCACAGCGCTTCAACGTCTGGCCGTCACATCCGCCTTCAGGTCAGTTCGATGTCTTTCCACGACTTCCCAGATAATTCCAGTGCTTTGCCGTCCCTTGAGATCTCGATTCAGCCAAACAAATGGATAAACCGCCTACTGAAGCTTATCAAAGAGTCCGTGATGATGGTCACAATTCCGAAAGAGGAAGCAAAACTCTCGATTGGCAAAACCCAACCATGCGAAACAAAACCGATTTTCACTGCGGTTTGGCCAACACGAGATCTGAGTCGGGTTGCCAGACGGCTTGGACCAAACCAGTTGAACTGGCTTGACGATCGAGAGTCTTGGAGGAAAGAAAGCGGAAGAGGGGAGTGTAGTCGCTGTTACTTTCTTCGTGGCATTGGGCCACTCTCGCCGCTTGGCGGATGAAGAACGCATGAGGGCGCGAAAGCTACAGCAGGTCGATGGACGTTGATGAGGTCGTCCTCATGCTCCTTGCCTGTCTGGCCTCTCTTGTCTTCGTGATATCGCTTCGTCGTCGTCGGTGGTGGTGGCGATGTGAACATCTGGGATTCGATCTGCAGGTTTGCCGTAGTCCCATGCCTCTGATGGATCGCGTCAAGCGTAGGCCCACCGTATGCTGCATGCTACATACTGTTGGAGAGGTCGGCTATGTCACAATCCTTTATCGTGTCAGGAAATTGCCGTCAATCAATACCATGGAGTAGGCCCTGCGACCCTCTGGTTGGTCATGGCTGCAATGGAGCTGGTAGCCGTTGGTCATTTTGTTGGCGTCGATTGCGTATGCCGCTGTACTGGCCAAAGGGTCAGTGTGGTAGTGTCAGCAATGTTACTTTTCAGGTACAGACCACGTCACTCGCATCATTCGTGATTTGGGCCATCGTTACTCTTTACGGGACAGAGAATGAGCCGAGAGAAAATTCGCTGACATGGTTCAAGCACCACCAGGAACCTTAAGGCAGAGCTGTCAAGTCCGTCCTGGTCCTTGTCCCTCTTCCTCTCTCTTCTTCTGTTGGCACAACGTCAGACTTGACAAGCGCCTGCCGACTACGGTGCTGCGGAGCAGATAGAATATGTCGGGATGAACGGCTCCGGCAAAATAAAGCTTCGATACTCACCACCCCCAAACTCGTTGTTTGGTTGATTCTCATCCTTGACTCACTACTCATGCTAACATCGTCCACACATCGGACACGTTTTGCCGAGTCGACGACCCAACATCCTCGTGCCTCCCCCGATGCCTCCGTTTTCCCATCACCCACCTCAAGCACGACTTTGCCATTCGCTGGGAGCATGGCGAGCTGGTGTTTCAAACAGCAAGGATGGCGTTTATGGCGGCGGATGGGAAGGAGAGGAGGTTCTGCTGGGTGGGCGCATTATAGTCACAAAACCGGGAACACGGAGGTGGAAATCGAAGCCAGAGCGATCGGATCGATCGTGTTGAAGCGCAGTGGAGCGGCACGTCTGTCACCAACGACTCTCCCTTCAACATTCACCAGTGGAGGCAAGGACGATGGATGGAAGGCGCTGGGCCAGACGGGGCTGTTTCTCGAAGGACAGGCAAGGCAGCAGGCGAGACAACAACGCAGTCGCTGGAAGCATCTACGCCCTCACCCATGAGTCAAGAACTACGTCCGTTGCTGATGCTGGACCGAACGAGAAAATTCCAGCGCATTCATGCAAGACGTGCGTATTGAGAGAGCAATGCCGTTGGTCTCACACAGCTGCTCCAACTTGGTTTTACTAACGGGCAGACAATTAGATAGGGTCGTTAAGCATCTTGACTTTCATGCACCAGAGCTGTCCCGAGCAAGGGTGGTCCGTATCTATCGTAGAGTCGTAGCAATGTCATCATCATGAAAAAGCAAAAGCACATCTCCGGAACACCCACCACATGCTAGACCCGTGAACCGAACACCCGCAACCTCCAGAAAGAGCACCCCCACCGAAGCCCCTCACCTGCCAGTCTCGCCGAACTCCCCGACCTTGAAAAAGAAACCCATCATCTTCCACACTCGCCGAACTCCAGCACCTTAAGAACACCCCCAGTCCTACCCAACCCCTCACCTGCCAGACTCTCCAAACACCCGATCCTCAAGAACACCCCCTAATCTCACCCGCACCCATCCCTATCCCCCATCCACACAAGCTCCTTGTACACCAAGAACACCCCCTAATCTCATCCAAACCCATCCACCTACTCAAACTCCTCCCACGCCCTCCCCAGCTCCACCACACACGCCCCACACACCAACCCCACCCTCCCCTTCCCCACCCCCCTCCTCATCAAATCCCCCACGCAAAGCGCCGCCGCGCAAAACTCCACCCGATACACCTGCAACTCCGCCCCACACTCCGGCGCATCCTTCACCAGCACCCCGCGCAGCACCCGCGCAAACTGCCGGTCCACGAACGGATACGCCAGCTCGTCCACGTCGTCGTCCAGCCAGTGCAGCAGCGCGTCAAAGTCGGCAGACGTGGTCGGCGGCGCGGGAGCGGGGGGCTTGGGCGTGCCGACGGGGTTGGGGAAGCGGTTGTTGAGGGCGCGGTAGAGGCGGTGGCGGGCGGTGCGGAAGGCGGGGGCGGTGGCGGTGTTGACGTGGTGGGCGAGGATGCGGAGGGCGCGGGCGTGGGTGGTGAGGGCGGTGGTGAAGGGGACGCGGCGCGTGAGGTAGAGGAGGAGGTAGATGAGGTTGTGGTAGAGGGTGGGCCCGGCGTTGGTGTGGCAGGGGAAGGAGGGTGAGGGCGGGGGTGGGGTGGTTCCCGTTGTGATGGCGGCGGCGGCGGGGTTGTTGGTGGTTTCGTTGTCATTGTCGTCGAGGGAGGCGTGGCTTGTTGCCTGCGATGACTGCGGTGGGGAGGGCTGGTGCGAGGGTTCCAGGGCGTTTCCTGCTTCGTCGTGGAAGAGGATGGGTGGTAGTAGCCCTTCTGGGGCCTGCACGGCCGCGAGGGCTTGTTGCTGTTTCAGGGTTGAGAATTCGACGGTGCTGGCCGGTGCCTGTTGGGGAGCCTCGTCGCCAGTGTGGTCGATCTCCAGGCGGGGGTTCTTGTTGGTTGCAGCGCCCTCGTTGGAAGGGGAGCCTTCTGCTGGTCTTTTGAGGCCCATGCGAACGAGAAAGCCCGGAGAGGCGTCGCTCTTCCAGCCGATGTACTCTTCGTCGTCTTCGACGATGTCGCCACTGTAGTCCGGCGGCGGCGTGGCTTTTGGCGGCTCGGGCGGTGCGGGCGTGCGGTAGGGGTAATCCTCCCACTTGTTGATGGCACCCGCTACTCCCGCGCCGTAGAAGTTTCGAAGCTGGATCGGCGGTGCACTGACACCAGCATCGAGCAATTGGCGTACTTCGTCAGTCATGCAAGCACCGTCGGCAAGGTAAACCTCCCAAGCTGGAGCATTGCACAGGGCCATGAGGTTCATGATCAATCGCCGTGCAGTGACGCCGACGAGCTTGCCAATCTGCCCACCACGCCTTTTGTGCTTAGGCATGACAGTGAATAACGTGTCTTCTTCAAAAGAAAAGGTGATACGCGTGTATGATGTCGCAGGGAAAAGGTGTCTACAGGTATCGTCGGCTACAGCATCTGCATTGACAGTTGCCATGGTCCAACCGAGGGTGGACACGGGCAGTATAACATACATGTCCTTCGAGTCCTTGGCTCTCAGTGAGGACTTGACCGGGACGTGAAGCATGACCCTTGCGGTGCCTTCGGAAGCACCCTTCCCCCTGAGAACGCGGAGGCTCAAACTTCCTTTGCAATCGAGGACACCTACGCCAGCGTCTTCTGGAACATCGTCGCAACCGCCCGCTCCCAAGCAGCCAAAGAAGGTTTGTTGTGCAATGCCATACTCATTCCATACAACAAGTACTCGCTCATCCATGAGACGATCGAACTCTCCCCAACCTTCTGCAGACATGTTGAGCGATCTGCAGCAATTAGCACGGAGTCAAAGACGGGAGATGAACGATGCCCTGCACGAAGCAGATACCCACCCATCCAGGCTTGAGAGCAGCCTTGACTCGATAGAACCGGAAGATCCCTGCGTTGGCTAGAACCATGTGACTGCAGCAAAGCCGACCGGTGTTCAGTCCACGGGCTAACTGTGCCGAAGCTAGAGTCTGCCACAATGGAGTGCGCGAGCTATCAGCAATTGCTGGGTCGGTTGTGCCCGCCCCAGGATCCTACAGAGCAGACCCCAGCTCTTCTGGCAAAGGAAAACGTTTGCGCAGGTAGAGTTTGGAGGATTTTACGGTCTGCTCTGCACGGCTGTCGTGATGGAAGAGAGAGATGAGGTTGCGTTGTTGTGGTTGTGTTGCGACTGATGCGAGTTGTTTTTTGTGACCGACGCGTGTTGCGTTGGGTTTCGTTGCGAAGAAGGCGGATGTGGGTGGAGAGGAAGAGGAAGGATGCGGGGGTGGGGCGGCCCTTAGGTGTGGCGCTGCGTCCCTCGCTTAGGTTAAGCGAGCTTTCCAGTTACGTGCCCGCTATTCACCGAACAACACCCAATTCGCACGCATTCACAAACTACCATTCACCTCACGGCTCCTTCCTCGCGCCTGTCTGTGGATTTGTCGAAAGATTAGCGTTCACCCAGCAAAGCCTCGCCCTTGTCCATGAATGTCTCACGTACCCAGAAAGACTGCATTCACCTACCAAAGCCCCCCACCCCGGCGCCAGTCCATGAATTCGTCACGTATTCACCGCCGCGCTTGTCTCCTGGCCCAGAGCGTTCGACGAAGAGCTCGGAGACACAGATAGCAGTGGCAGGAAGTCACAGAAGAAGCTGGACGCTTCCGCCGCCACCCCCACGGTCCGGCCTGACTTTTTTGTTGTTTGAACAAGTCACACGTACCAAACGGTCTTTGAGCCAACCCGCCACATCATTCACACGCGCTAGTCAACCACCCTGCGCAACATGGCCTGCACCAGCCCGTCGCTCGCTCCGGTGGGAGTTCACAATCAAGCCGTGGCTCAGGCAGGAGACGCAGCCTTAACCGCGTCGCAGTGTTCCGAGCAGATCGCCACAAGGCAGCCAACCCACCTCCCCGGCGCATTCTCCTCGTCTTCGGCGCCCTAGCAGCGTCAGGAGGGAAGAGCAGGTCTTGCAAATCGTTACGTCTGAGGCCCGTCAGCCGACGCATCCACTACTCGATCCGGAACCTTTCGACAGGCAAGTTCATGATGATCGGGGTCGCTTGTGCATTCTTACATGGACAGACTGCCCCCAGTTGGAGAATAGCGGCAGCAGCTAGACAAGGGTCAGCAGCAGTAGCCCTGGCGCTTGAAAAGTCAGCATGAGCAACAGCGTGTTCAGGAGCCGAAAATAGCCAGGTCGGGTAGAAGTTTGTCCAGCGTCCCGCACCCCTTCACATCCATGCTCTCCAGACCCCTCCGGCTCAGCAACGGCGTGTCTGTGGGTATGTATGGTAGCCGGTATCTTCTCGATAACCGACACTACCTCCCCTGCCTTGTTTCTCCGCCACATCCACCCGTCTTCCCGTTTTCCCACACCATCCCTCCTCATTGCTATCCTCAAACCCACTCTCACCACCCACCTCATCTCCCCAAACCTGCCCACAATTCCCCAAAGCTGCGCCTCCACTCGCTACTCCACCGGTACCCTGACCTCAAACTCAGTCCGACAATGCCCACATCCCTGACACGGGAAGCAATGGTACGCTCCATCGCAGGCTGCTCGCCAGCGAAACAGCCCGCCTCCAGGAGAGCGGTGGAGGCTGCACTGAAAAGGTCCAGGAATCGATTCAGCAGATCCCGGCGAAGAATCGAAAGAAGCAGGGAAGACAAGACGGCTTTGCCAACTGCCAAACTCGACATCTCGGATGCCTCTCACAAAAATACGGAACAGTGCCTTTTCCAAACCAGCATCGATACACATCCCCTCCAATGCAGATCAAAGGCCTATCATCTTGTAAGTCGCAGCTTCGCACTCTCTCCAGTCACAGGTGCGCACCAGGAGACCGCCGCGCTCTTGGACGCTCCGCCGCTGCAATACACGTTTGGCCGGAGAAAATATCTCCACATACGACCGCGTGCGCCACTTTGACGCTTTGGCGCACCCCGAAGCTGTCCATGCGCTTCGGTAGATGTCGTCGTCCTCGCAGGCTGTCTCATCCAAGGAGCGTCCTTTTGCGCCCCACCGCTGCGGTAGGATGTGGGGTTCCATTCCGCTCGACGGAGCCGGGCGGGTGGGGAGTGGGAATGTGTGGTTGGACTGTGATGCTTTTATGGGTGCCGGCGGTGGTGTGTTACGATGCAGGCAAGTGGCGAGGTCAACGCGGCATTTCAAATAGTTGAGGAGAAGAGATGTAGAGCTCTGATCAATATATGCAAGCCGTAGCCCCCTATCCAACGTCCCTGCTCCGAAACCCCTCCGTTTTATTCAACTCCCTGAGTTGAGTAGGTACTCTCTTCATCCTTTCTCGTCCCTTTCAAAGACGATGGGCCTGGTGCTATCGCGGCTCTCTTTCCATCTCTACCATCCCCCATCCCCGTCGGCTTCTTTTTATTCTCTTCGCTCATGCAGTATATCTAGCCATCACCAATGCCTTAACTGATGGACCTGCTTGAGGAAAACGAATGAAGACGTAGTTGACTGAGTAGAGGATGAGGTGCAGGTGGTTAATATGTAGATGGAGTTTGAGGCCCGTGCGCGTCTGCTAACTCTTGAATTTCAAGAGTTCACTATCACGGCGAAAATCTACCAAACCGACGCTACCATTCACTAAATTGGTGCAGGCGCTCGATATGAACCACCTGCAACGAGGAAACCCAAGCGCCCCTCTGCCGGGCAAGCGCCTCCATCTTTTCGAGTCGAAACGCAAGGCCCGCAACCGCGCAACCCACATCCACCCAACGCGAAGTTCCCCCGCCTTCCCTGGCAGACAGATCTCGTCCATTCAACGAGTGCATGCCCGCCCGCCATCACCGCCGCCACGAAACAATCCACGTCCAAACTATCTCCTGCGCGAGCACCCCGAGGCCACCCGCAACGTCGCTAACCAGCCGAAGTCAGCGCTGGCGCCTGAGGTGCTGGCCGCGCTGATGGGCGGTCGACCTGATGCGCGAGTTCATGCGGGCAATTGCGTCGACGGCACGGACTTGGAGAACAGGCTCACCGCGAGACAACTTTGCGCAACGGGTCGGGCGGATTGGCCACGCTAACGAGATCGAGCCGCGGGGTTGCGGTCGTCGCTGCTTCAGCGGCTTGGAAGTGGAGGGGCAGAGCTGAGAAGAATGCCGCGCTGGTGGGGTGGTGGAGGTGGGAAGGGGTTTGTTGGCTTAGTGGTTGCTGTGGTGCGTGGGGGTTGCTGGAGAGCGCGAAAGTGAAGGCGTAAGCTGCAGTTTCGCGGGTTCTCGTTCGATGAGGTGGCTGCTGGTTTCGCCTCGCGCAAGCTTCCACTCTGATGCGAGGAGAGTGCGTCAGAGAAAGATGGCTCGTCCTCAAACAAACCCGATCGTCATCGATTGCTTCGTCGTCGTCGCCGTTTTTCCTGTCGAGTGGCTGCCACATTTGTTCACACGCTTCCGCTTGTGTGCCGGTGAATTCGATACCCTCATGTGGCATCAATGTGGGCTGCGTCTGCCAGGGATATCGGTCAAGATTCAGGTCTCGAATGGCAACGAGAGGAACGGAACCCAGCGGCCAGGGGACCAGGGAAGGCCGTGCGCATCAAGCCCAGATTTCTAGTCAAGAGTCACCTTTTGTAAATCGCCTTAGGAAAAATAAGGTGGTTGATACCGGAGTGCTTAACATTTTCCCTTCCTTCATCGCCGCTATTCAAGTATGTTGTGCTAGCAGGCGTTGGCCTCAGCACTGGATCAAAGCCAAACTGTCCCGGGACTCTTTTCTTCTCTGCCCTATTCTCCTTCTCAAGTCCCCGCATCGGCATTGCTGGGCCTAAGAGATACTTTTTGTAGCTGCCCTTTCTCATTGGGTTTTGCTATCCTGGTCGCCCTCTCAATCTTGCTTCCTTCGCGACGCACAGTACGTGGTGAGTCTACTGCCCGAAATGTTCTGGTAGCAAGTCTGGATGGAATGAACCAGGCAAGGTACTCCAATGACGCAAGTGAAAGGTGGGTTAAAGGAGGCACAACTATTGTTAAGGCTTGAGAGCCGTGTGGCTGTGCCTTTTGGTAAAGGTGATGATGGGGAGTTCGTAAATGCGTAGGGGAGGAGCAGATGATCCCCACCGTCCCTCAATAGTAAATTCGAATAAAACGTAACCGACTAACAGTGCAGCTCTTCCAGAACACGTAGAATGCCACGTCCATATATGCAGCAAGTCAGTCGGTCAGCGGCCACGTTCCTCACTTACATGTCGTGCCTTTTCTTCTTTCCTTTCCTGACGAGTCTTCCTTGTAGCTGAGAAAAGAGTGACGGATGGCTCAGTGCACCCGTCGGCATCGGGAAAGTCCGCGAACTAGCCATCCTAGACAATCCATCTCTGTCCATGGGCATTGGCCAAATGCTCCTCGGGGTTGGCAACATTGGTGGCATGGTTGAATTTCACCCCGCTGCTGCCATCGCAGCTGCTGCTGGTCTCGCCCTTCCAGCCCGGCTCGCCCAACGCCTTTGGCTCGCTTCAGTTCCATTTCTAGCCGTCGCCGTCGTCGTCGTGCTCGCCGTTCCGCCTGCTCCACCCTGTCTTCCTCTATGCAGCTTAACGGCACCATGTTAGAGATATCATGAAGAGGTTTGAGGTCCGGCTCAGCACCCGCGGGCCTCTCGAGATCTCGTCCTTGGCATCCTTGAGGCCCTGAGCAGTCTCCTTAGGAAGAGTGTTGCGGGCAAGGTTAGCGCCAAGAACAACAAGAATGAGGGGAACAGTCACATCACCGGACTGCTTGACAGCGCGGGTCACCGAGTTGTTCACGAAACTTGCCGGGTCGAAGAAGAAGTGCTGAAGTGGTGGAACCGAGACAACGATGAGCGCGACGAGCCGGTGTCAGGGTCGCGACGGAGCTTAGTGTCCTTGACGGTGGATAGTGGTGAGGGGGAGTTGTGGATGAAACACGTTGGACGTTGGAGCGTGCAGGGTTACCGACACGCTAACTACTGGTAGTACGTGTATAGGAAACACCCCTTCTGCTTTTTCAGAATCGCACCTGCGCCCGCTGGCCTCGAGTATGGGTATGGGCATGGGTGGCGCCTAAGCCAGTACCGGCGGGGTTATGATGCAGTCTGCAGTAGAGGAATAACGCCGTTAAGCGCAGCGTGTTCCACCCCGTTGCTCACCACCCCCATTGGCTAGCCAATTTCCATCTGTTGGCTAGCCAAATCGCTGATTTTGGTGGCCAGACCCCCTTGGTCACTAAATTTCCAGGTGTTGGCTAGCCAAATGGCCACTTCTAGGGGTCCTACCCCACCTATTTGGCTAGCTAGATCATGACTCGGTTCCCCCTTGATTCTCAACCATTTCTCAACACGTCCTTAACCACCCCCTGGGAGTGCCTATTTGGCTAGCCAACACCTGCCAATTTAGTGACCAAGGGGGTCTGGCCACCAAAACCAGCGATTTGGCTAGCCAATTGTGCAGTGTTGGCTAGCCAATTGGGTGTGGTCACCAACGGGGTGGAACACAGCGTCCTCCTGTCTTGGTTTGCTTAGTCGGCCCTTGCCTACGGCTAAATTACCCTCGCGCAACCCCTCCCGCCCTCGTTCGCCGGCAAGCTGCCGCCCCCCACTCCCGCCATGTCTCTACTCAAGCGGTTCCGAGATATGGAGCATCTGAGTGGTGGCCAGAAGACAATCGCTGTCGGCATGGCTTAGTGCACGCTCGAAGCAAGACCTCACTGGCTAAACAGAGCGTCTGCTGTTGAAACAGCGGCAGCATGGCCGAATTATGGCTGACGGCGCCCTTTGCGTATCCTACAGCGTGTGGGCGTGGGAGCCGGAGGGCGCTATACTTCACCTTGCGACTTAAAAAAAAAGAGATCTATATGCGACACGAAGAAAATCCAGCCCGCCTAAAATAGCTCTTCCGATTCCGGGTCATGGTCGAGAGTAGCACTTTCGATCTCGATTTTGGTCGAGAGTGGCACTTTCGATCCGGATTCTGGTCGAGAGTGGATCGGGAGTGATCGAAAGTGCCACTTCAGATCCGAATCTCGGTCGGGAGTGCCACACTCCCTGAACAACAACTTCAACGAACCTGCTTCGTGGTCCCTTAAATTTTTTTTATTTTGCAATATAAGCAGCATCTCCCTTCCCCAATCCTGTAGCCATTCTCAGAAAACACCTAGACTCCCTACTTCGTGGGTAATACTGTCGTCGGTGGTCCTTCGCCTTTGCCCCGGACCATCTCGGCCGAAGTCGCGCCTTTGGCAGAACTTCGCCGCGACTCGGAGGAGGCCTTCGGCGGAGCCAACTGGTTGCGAACTTGACTGCGACTACGACGACGACGTCTACCAGTTGCAAAGCTACGATATACTACTCGCCGCTAGGTAGATGTGAGTTCGTGACAGGTTGCAACGGATGCAGGGACACCGAGACGGTCGTTCGGGCCGCTTCTCAACGTGGCCAGCGCCGGCTTGACTGCGAAACGATGAAGCAGCCCCTGTGGCCACGGAGCTCTCGGGTATCGTTTCGAATGCCCCTCGCTCGTTTCCGTACTAACACACTTTTTGAAAGGAGTGGAGGGAAGTGATGGGAGTTTCTGGTGGAGCGCCCAGTGGGAGGAAGAGGGGAGGTGGTGACTGCTGGGATGAGGGCGTGTGTTGAGTCAGGCGTCTTGGTGGAAGCTGTTGCCAGAGTGAGTTCGAAGTCAGGAGAAGGCTTCGGTACTTGCTGGACGAAGATTGTCTGCTGTTGCGTCTCAGGCTGGAACAAGCCCCCGCCGAGCATTCTGGGGACCGTCGCGGTGGTTGCGTGACGTTCTCCTCCCGCTCCTGCCGTCTGAGGATAGATAATGCGTTGCTTGGTGAAGAGCAGAATAGTTATTGTAAGTCGCGGTGGTCGTGGACGTTAACAGGAGTTGAAGTCTTCCAGTCAGCCCGCTCCTGCCTCAACTGCATATTCCTCCCCAGCAATGCGTCCCTACAGTTGTTCTCTACGTACCAGCTTCTCCTTTACTCCCTTCTTTCCACCTCCTGTTTTCTCCGTCGGTTCCGCACCGTACTTGAAAAAGAGCCCGTGCTTGCCTGGAGATGCGGTGGTGTACACGTTCGAGCTCGAAAGCATAGACGTAACCGCAGAATGCGTTACGCTGTGCTCTTGAAGACGTATGAGCATGATTTCTTGATTTTCAAAGGCGAGAATGGGGTTGGGTCAAGTAAGACCAGCGACGAGACAGCTGGCGATGAAGAGACCGAGAAAGGAAGAGGTGATCTGGGGAATGACACCGAGCATGAAGACACCGCATCCTGGGATGACGGTGGAACGACGACCGATGCAATCGGCGAGAGAACATGCGAAGGGGGCACCGAACACAGTACCGACAGACAAGATGGAGGTGATGAGTGACTTATTTCAAGTATAGTACATGTAGCCGTTGCAATTGTTCTCAGTGTCGGTAGATCCAAAGTGGCCGAACTCTTTCTGTCAAAAAACAAACACCAAAGTTTTCGAGCGTGGGGACAGGCCGTGTTATCGTCGATCCAGAGCCGTCATCGACGAAGGAGCAAAGGACGGCCGTTCTAGATGTAGTGCGAAAGAGGAGTTGAAATCCGTGATCATCTCTTCTATTCCGCCAATACTTATCGCGGTTACGGCTGCACGAAGGGTGACGGAAGGTGAGTAGAGTAATATCCAGCATGGTCTATCGTCCGAAACCGCGGCGACGTCGTCACAGATTTTGGTGGCGCCGACGGTGAGGGCGGGGTGCTTTTGGCGCCGCCAATTTTCGTGCGAAAGGTATTGCAGGCGTTGGTGGTGGAGTTGCTGACTGCAATCTGTATTTTGCGTCGGTTGGGTGAGTGTGGGATGAGAGAGAGGAGGGAAGCCGACTCATGGCAGAGTGGACGTCGTCGCCGATGAGGTAAGTTCTCAAGCGCCGAGTGGATAGGGTCAGATTACTTGGAGAAGCCGAGGCAGCGGAGGCGACGAAGGCGCTGCGGTGGCGCTTGGTGATGTGCTCGGTTTTACAATCGGGAGGGTACTTTTCAGTCGAGGTGGTTAGGAAGCATACCTTCTAGGTACGTAAGAGTTATTAACTCGCTCTGCGTAGGGCGAGCAGATGGTCCAGGTCTCCGGCTTGGGCGAGCTCGGTTTACGCGTCTTCCATCTTTACAACGGCTGGCTGGGAATGTTCTGGGGGTGAACAACAAGAAGTAAAAACTGCGCCGGAAATTAATTTCGCGTGCTGCGTTAAGGGGGTGTCAGCCCAGGCGTCGTAGTAGTCCAACAGGAAAAAGGAAGCAGACGAAAAGCGGTACGGTCGCGGTGATAGTCATGCTGTTGGAGCAGCTCAGTTCGTAGCCGCTTGTGCTTGGAGTTTGCGTAGGAAGTAATTCTTCTGCTATGCGTGCTGGAAGATCGTAATGAACATAACATTTTTCTGTTTGATATCCAGTAAGCCTTCCACGCCATTCCGCCTCGCCAGAACTTTCTACACTCTCTCTCTCATCGCCCGGGGCTATGGCAGCATCAACTGCTTTGCCAGTATGCACTAGGCGTGTCGTGCAGGTAGGTTAAAGGCGTGTTGGCGCCTTTCGGATCATACTGCGATGCGTCCTTCGGGTAGGACTGGAAGGGCCCGAAGTGTTTGACGGGGGAGAGGAAGTCGCGACGCAGTGGACCAACAAGGCAGCAAATTGGGCGACGGAGGGTGACGCGGACTGAGCGGGTGTCAAATGGGCGGGGAACAATATAGGCGAAGTCATACGTTGCAGGTGGATGGAGGCGCACAGTAAAACTTTAACTTACGTTTGTGGGGGGGAGCTACTGTCATAACAGCTTCAGGCCTATCTTCTACAAACGCAACACCAGGAGATTACAGCAATCAACTATCATCTTGCCAAACGCCATGGCTTCTACTTGTAATCAAGCACGCAGTCATGACTCTTTGCCCTTCCTGCAATTCCAAATGTGGAATAAGGTGCACAAGACATAAAAGAGGACATGGGAAAGGATATCGACCATACAAATCCGTTAACCACATGTTCTTCGTGTTGTTTAAATTAAACGACAAGCAATTCCTTTGTGTTGTTCAAAAACGTGTTGCTTAAAGTCGAGCCACATGATTTTCTTGTTACTCAAAAAGTATTGTTCATGTTGAACCACAAGTTCTTTATGTTCTTCAAAGGGTGTTGTTTGAAAAGTGTTATCCGAGTTAACCTGTTGGTATAAATCGCCTACCTAACACCCCATCAGCCATCCGCCTTCTCCCATTTACCTGAACGCTTTCTCATCTTCATCCTGATCAGCAGTAGCCGTTGACCATGTTAAAGAGGAGGATGCGGTCGTCGAGTTCGTAGAAAGGGAACAAGTATCATAGACAGTCAAGATATTTCGCCGTCGACGTTAAGAAGTTCAACGACGTTCTAAAACATTCCAGTTCCCTCCCGATCATAATGGATTAAGGCTATTTTTGATTCGAGCTTCGCCATCGAGCTGCCAGATTCTCCACCGTCAAAGTGCCTGGAACCATGGAAGAAACCAGTTGAACCTACCCCGATAGAATTTGTATCATGTAGTCTTTGTTTACCACGACCACGCTCTTTTCTCCTTGCCATGCCCAACCTTCGCATATGCCTCCGCCTCCTCCCCACCCAGTCCACCTCCTGTCTCGTCGGCCTCATTATACAATCAGCACTGAAGCATAGCCACCGCCTGGACGCAAGCAACCAGCCATCGTCCTGGCCATCGTCCTGGCCATCGCCTTCTCAGGCCCCAGCGCCCCAGCCCGCACCACCTCGCCAATGCCAGCAACCTGCCGATATCCCATCATGCCGCCGCACAGAAACCACGGCATCTCCCACACTCCGTTGGCGGAGAGAAACACCAAGCCGTACTCCTCGCCCTCGCCCAAAAACCCCTCGCGCATACGCATCATCTCGACCGCATCCACACCGTGCCCTTGCCCTGTCGGCGCCGCCCTGCTTTTCCAGACCTCTCTCGAAGCGCCGCAGCGCCAGCAACCGCCGCCTCATGTATGCCTCAACCTGCTCCTCGCGCAGCCCAAGCACTACCCCCTTGACGGCCGGGAGCGAGTTCCAGTCGGGCAGGCTGGCGCTGGCGAGGACGGAGATTGCGCTGAAGGTCTTCCTGATTGGATGGTCGCCATTTCAATGAATCTCGTCTCTTCCCGGTCACCCAACCTCGCAACAGATCAACACCATGTGTCCGTAACACCTGAAACGGTCGCATCTCTGTTGCCCGCCTCTGAAAACTACCCGCACCGTGGTTTTGAAGCGTCTGAACCCCCCAAAATGATCGATCCTCTGTCCACCACCTCAGCAAATGACCAACACCACACGTTTAAAACAACAATTTGAAGCTCTCCATCCAACCCGCCTCGGGCAAGTCGCTCCCCCCCAAGCCAGCCACCAACACCTGAAGCTCCTCATCCTCCGCCTCCCCATCCCCCGCCCCGCCCATCTCGCACTCATCAACCGACACCTCGCCCCCCCTTCTTCCTCTTCGTCTTCCACCAACGGGACCACCTCGAACCCTCAGCCTCGCCCACCCCCACCGACCCCAAGCCCCACTATTACAATACTGGCTTCATCCTCGTTGCACGTATCGATACCTTAACCCACCCCACGCATCGCCTCTAGGCCATCTTAACGACGCGCAGGGCCAGGTGCCTCCCGAACAATGGCGTCGATGGCTACGGACAGCTCTGGTCGTGCTTTAGGCTGAGGCTGGATGGAAGGGGCTGGGGGTATGTGAGCGGGGTGGGTCGGTGCAGGTGGCGTGGAAGGAGGGTGGAGGGGGAATGGGAGGAGGCGCTGGCCGTCTTGGAGGGTTGTTTGGCTGAGGAGTGGAGTGGAGTGCGGCGGGATGGTAGGTCGACGTGGTCTTTTTGCCGTTGGATGGTGAGCTTTGACACGCGTGCCGGTCGAGACCTTCAGTAAGAACTGAGTTGGAATTTGGTGTGGGACGGGGCTGATGTCATACGCGACTGGAATAGGGAGATGGCCTGTCCCAGGTTTCGCGTTTCTGAAGTTGAACGTAATCCGTCACCGTCCCGAAGGTACAGTGACTAGCAATTCGGGTACAACCGCTGCAGGCGTGCGGCGATGGGACGGATTCGCGCCAAGCTGCTGATGGGATACCGTGTTCTGTATACAAGTCCTGGAAGAAGACTTTAGGAGTTTCGGTACATGGATGCGGAAAGACAGACGGAGAAAGGGTGTTTGTGTCCATTTCTCCAGTAATAACGATGGTGACCTGACGGAGGCAATAAAGTTAGTTATGTACTCTTCTCGTAAGCTGAGTGGATGTTGTAGTGGGTTCGTCATCATCAGAGTACGTTGTATGGTATTGTTCTCGTCGTCGCTTCTTCTGCGGATGCTCCTTTTAGTAAAACAACATTTCTATCTGGTTGCAATCCCGGTCTGTACGCGTGGTCGTCTATTGCTCTGGCCTTTGCTACATCTTATGATTATCTCGGCGAATTTTGCCAGTGCTATTGACAAGGAGTAGGCATGGTGAGAAGTCTTTAGGAATATCGCGGTGGCCGCTTCTCCTAGAACCAGCCCATCCAGCTAAGCAATAATCCCTGGCAAGGTCGTTGCACTTCCATAGAGAAACCTACCGCCACAGACCTTATTTTGCGACCACTCTACCCTACGGGAGTTTTGCCACACGAACCCTCGTTTGGGCTGTCGCAGGTTAACCCAGAGCAATCGTTTTTTGCAACGCCCACGAACAATGAGACCGCCAACCGTTCCCAACCCAACAGGCCATCCAGTCTTCCTTAGCTTCCTCTCAACCAAATGCCTTAGTCTGGACATGGGTATGTAAGCCCTGCACCGCGACGTCGCCAACCGCAGACACGCCGCCCTGCCGAAGTCGTCGAGCGGTCGGCGCAGCTACATCGCCTCCCTTACTATCTCGCCTCCTGCTTCAGGTGGGTATAGAGCGTGGTGACTGACCTGAAAAAATAGAAGGCGGCGATAGAGTGCAGAAAGAGAGGGTGGGCGAGGGTGCAGCTGAGGAAAGTCTTGTAGAACGCGCTGCGTGAAGCTAGCCGGGAACCCCTGAGGCTAGTAATTTCGCGATGGTGGGAAGCGTTCAAAGTCAGCGGTCAGCGATCAGCGATCGAGTTTATGTTCGCGTTGGGGGAAGAGCCGTGTGCGAAGTAGTCGACTTCCCACTTGGCGACGGTATAAGCAATACCACAAGTGTTAAGGTTCAATGGTATCTTCCTCATAGACCAACAAGTCAGTATAGAGGGCGCTTGCGGCGGGGAGCACGCACTTGACGATGGTCTGCTGCATGGGCCATGGGCTCCCTTCTGGTACGTCGTTTCGAAGCATGCACGACAGATGACCCACATACTCCCGACTGCCCGCTACCGTTCTACAGTAAAGCATGAGGTTTTGGAGTGCTTTATGGACTTGTTGGTTGAGTCGAACGCCGGGAAACCAGCTGGTCATGGTTGGGGTAGCCAGTTGCTGTAGGATGCAGACGGGTAACAGGCACGACTGGTAGTGGCCGGTGACGGATGACAGATGTGCGGAGCTTTGGGGATGGAGCTGATACCTGTCCGCTCTTCTCGAACAGCGCAGTGCAGGCTACCACAAAGTTTGTTCTATATATTTTCAAGATCAAACGCACTGTTATTACAAACTTTTAGCTTAATCCCACAAACGTTGCGTTGGTAAAGGACCGCGCGTCTAGACGAGGTGCCAAGTTCTCCGGGTAAGTCGTATTACCGGGAGATCTGGTCCTACAACCAAAAGCAATATACAACGAGATCTATACCACACTGTAGCTGGACCAGCTTAGCCGGTGATGCAATTGGTTTATTGATTTATTCGTTGACCCCTTTGCCTGGATGCGCAGGCCCGTGATAAACAACCTGTCATACAACAACCCGAAGACAACCAGCTGGCATGTCTCACCTACACGTCCGAAGCAGCGTACGGAACAGTTCCTCGACATACTCAAGCCCGCTCTCATCCCCGTTCCGATTCATCTTCCACCTCCCCTTCTCGCTCCAATTCCCTCACCCGACTCCAATTTCCCAGTCACACTGCAGTGCTGGGGCAAGGCAATCAAGAGGGCCGCTGTCTGCTGTTTCGTCCCACTACCGCCTCTACCAGCACCAACGTCTACACATCCCCCTTCTTCCTCCCCAACCCGTTCCTCCATCTCAACCAAACCCCGACATCACCACCATCGCGCACGCCCCCCCCCCCCCCCCCCCCCCCCCCCGCCCCCCCCCCCCCCCCCCCCCCCCCCCCCCCCCCCCCCCCCCCCCCCCCCCCCCCCCCCCCCCCCCCCCCCCCCCCCC